>MU858831.1:46236-244923 GCA_033297175.1 Cladorrhinum sp. PSN332 | reverse complement strand
CGGGGTGGAATAATCATACCCCCCCCTCAAACAAACCCCCCCCCCAAAAAAAAAACCAAAAAAAAAAAAAAAAAAAAAAAAACCCCACCCAAAAAAAAAAAAAAAAAAAAAAAAAAAAAAAAAAAAAAAAAGTTCAATGAAGCCAGCAACACTCCTGGCATCCCTAACCGCCGCAACAGCAGTTGGTCTGGTGGATGTAGCAACAGCACAATTCGTGACCTCAAGACGGGTACATTTCTCTCCTCATTCAAAACCCCCTGAACCCTGAACCCCAAACTAACATCCTCAGTCCGAACGCCCCATCGAACCACGAATCCAAAATGACGTCCAAACACTACTAAACCCCCGTCAAGAGGTAGAAGTAATCACCGAGCCCAGAACCGTGTTCCAAATCGGCACCTCCAAACCGCCTCCTCCTCCGCGCCCGGCAACAACCACAAACACCAAACCCGCCGCCACAAACAAAGACTCGGATCAAAAGTCCACCAGCGCCGTAGCTACTACCTCCCCCCAGACATCCGCAACCCCAGCACCATCCGAATCAACCACAGAATCTCCATCCGAATCTCCCACACAAACAGAATCGTCAACCCCGATTGAAGAAACATCCCTCGAATCCGCCGAGGATGAAAATGACTCCTCCGGAATCTCCGCAGGCACAGCAGCAGGGATAGCAGCCGGCGCCGTAGCAGGTCTAGCTTTGATCGGTCTTGTCCTCTTCTTAATATGGAGGAGAAAACAAGGGCCGATAAGGGGCGCGGTGGTGACGGCTGATTACCCCGACGATATGCGCATGGTGGACAAGGATCATATGATTGGAGGATACGGCGGCCCCCCGAGTGATGGTGATCAGGCGGCGCCCAGTTTGCCTGATATTGCCGGGTTTGAGAGGGAAAGGGGGGACTCGTTATCTTGGGGGGCGGCGGCGGTAGGAGCGGGGGATAGTTTGCCTAGTTTTCCTACTGAGGGTGAGGAGGAGGAGGAGTATATGGAGGTTCCGGTTGGGATGATGAGTAAGGAGATGGAGATAGAGATGGGGATGGACGGGTATGAGCAGCAGCAGCAGCAGCAGCAGCCACAGTTTGTGGCGATGCCTGGGGAAGGAGGGTATGGATATCCCGCATCACCACAGCAGCACATGGGAGCTATTCCGCCGGCAGGAATGATGATGGCTGGCGCCGCGTACTCCTCCCCGCCGCCGCAGCAACAGTTCGCTCCGCAACCAGGAGGACTACCATACACTACTTCCCCTCCACCACCGCAGCAACAGCCAGGATATACCTCCCCGCCGCAACGTAAACTAACAGCCGAAGGTCTCCCAGTCGGAATGGCAATGAGTACAGGCGAGTACCACTCATATAAACCCCCACAACAGCAACAACAACAGCAACCATCAGCGCAGCCAGTATCTCCATTAGAAGAACGCCGGAGGGGAAGCAGCGCCCGCCCGGTGAGCGCATACCTCCAAGGGTATCCTTCCCCAGTGAATCCTCCCATCTTGCCAGTGTCTCCATTGAGCACGTATTATCCAGATCGACAATCATCAGGTCCTCCATTATTACCACTTCCCACCCCGGGCCAAGGACCATCACCACCACCACAGATCTCGCCATACTATCCCGGCGCCAACGATCCTGCCCCGACTGTTACTAGTCCCAGCCACCTCCCGCAGTTCATGATACCAGGCGGGACCTCCAGATCGCGGGCGATGAGCTACTCCTCGCAGTATGGCACCTCAGGAGGAGGAATGCATGTAGTCGGCGACGGTGCTGCTCCCGCCCCACCACCACCACCACTCCCATCAATGCCAGTAATGGACAGCGCCGCCGGAGAGCCCCCTCTTTCTCCTCTCCGTCGAAACCCATACGAGGCTTTAAGATAGAAAGATAGATAAGCTGGGGGAAAGGCGTATGCACAATCTGTACAATTGTAACTTGTAATAAAATACCCCAGAGTCAGAGAGATGGATGGTTTTCCCCCCCGTGTATAGCAATTTAAATCCAATAAAAACGTTTTAGGATTTTCCCACCCATTCAGGTATACGTTATTTTATGCTCACGGATCAACAACCCAGTTCATATCGAACAAGCCCGCCATCCACGTCTCGGAATCGTCAAACTGCAACAGCGGGATGCTATTCATCAGCCCCGCCGCCGCGGCTTGTTGAGCATCAACATTATGCCCGTGCGCATTCATGTACGGATCAACCGGCACACCTCCATGATGATGGCCATTGTTCGGCATGGATGAGTTGTTGGAGTTGTTGTTGTTGTTCCCAATGATGGCAGCCAACTCGGCCGACCACGCATCGCCCACCCGCGTCAGCATCTTGCTAAACATGCAGAAACCGTCCTCCTCGACCGTCGGACCGGAATCGCGCATCGTCTTGGTCGCTATTTCCTCAAAGCCGAATTTGAGCCGCTCGCAGATCTGGATCAGGTCGATCTTGTTTCGCACCGCCCTTCTGTCCCAGGCCGGGTCTTCGAGGACCGAGAGGCGGTAGAGGGCTAAAAGGCAGTGCGCGAGGTGGCACCAGTAGCTGAACGTCATGCCGACGTACACGTAGCTCGGTATGGAGAAGTGTCTGGTAAACCAGGACTTGATAGCCGAGAGGCAAGATTCCATCGCCTCGTACCGCTGCATGTCGGGGATGACGGTGTTTGGCATCCCCCGCGGTTTCGCGAATGCGAGTTCGTGGATCGCGAGCTCGGTGTACGAGATGATGCTGAGCAGGGTGTCGTTCGTCTGCAAGTGATGAGGGAGCTGCGACTTGATGGTTTGCAGTTGGGTGTGGAGGGCCGAGACGTAGTAGTAGGGTGGCGTGTTGTCTGGCGACTGCGCGGTGAAGCGGTTTAGCTGTTCGACGATGAGCTGAACCTTCACCTGGGCTACGAGCAGGTCGTCGCCTTCCCATTCTCGCCTTTGGGAGAGCTGGAGGAGAATCTCATCCATGTGCGGGGTCCAGTTTAGGGCGTCTAGTCTTTTGAGGGAGTGGGCTATTTGCGAGGTGACCAAGAAACACGCGAGGACGGCTCGTCGTTCGTCTTGGGTTTTCTCCCTCGGCGGAGGATTGAATGGTGTTTTGAGGCAGTAGGCGATATACGGCTCGCAGGGGATTTTGTTGAGGCCGAGGTCATAGACGAGAGACTTTGCTAGGGAGGCCATGACGCACAGTATTGGCCTCTCTTTCCTCACATAGTGATGACTCCTGGTAAAGCTGGTAAGCGTGATGAAACACAACACCCGGAATCGGAAGAAAGAGACTTACCACCCCAGAATGACCAGCAAGGCCAACAGAAGATCGAGATTCTTTTCGTGCTCGACAACCATTTTCTGAGCGATGAACTTCTTGATCGCCTCGCTCATAATGACACGTTTGTCCGCATTCTTGCAGGTGACCGTCATTATGCTGAACCAGAGGAACGGATATATCTCTCGAAGCTTGTCCTCCCTCATGCTAGGAGGTAAATGCAGGAAGGGAAGGAAGATGAGCATGTACTTGCGGAACGTCACGAGACTTTCTGCCGCTTCTAGGGGGTTCGGCATGTATTGGCAAGGAGGCAAGGAAGCCGAGTTGACGGGAGGGGGAACCATTTGGGGGACGGTGTGGGTGCGAAGATCCTGAGGTTCGAAGACCTCACCAAGCAAGGTTCCAGCAACCACAGGCCCTGTCCTGAAATCGCGAGAGCAGTCGGGCATCTGACGCGGAAGAACAACCAGCGGTACCGGTGCCGGCCTTGGTGGGCTGTCTCCGGACTGGCTCGTCGTCGAATGGCCACTGAGCGTGGGTGTGGCAGATGCAACGCTGCTACCACCCAGTAGTTCAGCTGGCGAGCTAAACCTCACCTCTGATGTCCCTGGAGCCGCTTGACGCTGGAGAAGGGTAACGAGATCCTCAATCTTGGCCTCAAGTTGAGCAGCCCGGGAAACGTGGGCACGCTTGCCGTTCCGTTTCCTGACAGAGACGGAGGGAACACATTCTTTCTTTAGACGATAGCATCTATGAGTGACGACTTGTCAGCATGTCTGGTATATCAAGATGACATGAAGGTGAAGGCACGTGGTGTCGAAAGTGTAGATATCAGGAGGAACGGCGGAGTTGGCCTCGATCCCGAACCCGGAACCCGGAGTCCCGTGTCTCGGGGCACGGAGCCGCCAGACCGGGTCGGGATAGGCGCCGTGGGGAATGCGGCAGTTGCATCACCTCAGACGGAAACTAGTGGGGATTTGCAACGGATGATTGTCAACAGTCTCGGGTAGGCATGGATTCCATGTTCCAATTCTGGCCGAGATAGATCTCTAGAGACCTTGGGGAAGTCCGGTGATAGGGCAACAGTAGAAATGGGAACCGGGCGATTCGACGAGATAAGAAAAGGGGGCAAAAAAAGGGGACAAAAAAAGGGGGGGCTGTGGCGTGGGGGATTTATTCTTCAAGGTTGGGAAGGTTTGGTTTGGTTCACCTTTCGCAGCCTGCCCCGACAGTACGGTAGATGCATCTGCATTTTGCCTTGGCGCAGTTCGTACAAGCTCTCCCATATGGCGCCGGCATGCCACTCGGAGTAACACCTGCATCATCGTCCTGTGTTTCCATCGCGACAAAGTCCAAGATTTCCCAGGGTTAGGGTTCGTCTTGAGTCAAAATAGGAAAGAAAAAAGTAAGAAAGCGTTCGGAGACGGTGTGAGACGGAGTACCGGTTTCCGTGTCTGACACGTCTGAAAATAGGGCCAAGTAAAAGTCGGGCAACCCAACGGGATCGAACAGCGATCAGTCGAGTTTGAGAATGAATGACAACCAAAAAAAAAAAAAAAAAAAAAAAAAGGACCCAAAAAAAAAGAGGATAGAACTTTGAGATCCAAGAGGCAAAGTAACTTCCGCGAAGCTCCTGCCATGGAAAGAGCATTCCGATGGATCCGGGTCCATGCGTGGACTTGTCGGATTTCGTGAAAGGCCGTTCATCCGAACCCCGCTACACCTAAAACGCGCCCTAATTGTGGGGGCCGAGACTTTGAATTTCTCTGGAAAGCATGTGCTTGTCCCTGTCAAACCCATGCATGTGTCACTGATCGAAGGTGCATTGGCGTGTCTTTCAAACTGACGTCGTCTTTGATCCACCATTCACAACGACATATTGCAATTCTTCAATGTATCCCAAATGGGAAATCAGTCCTTGAGCCAAAACCTTGGGACTTCAGGACTTTAGGGCTTCAATCAAGATGCATCCCCTTTACGCACGTATATAGGACACTCCGCACGGGATTTAACTCCGGCAACACAGAGTTTACTGTGCCGCGTTCGGTCCCAACAAGATGCGATGCATTGGATGAGATGATGCGTCCCTTATATGCAAGAGCAAGAATCCTTCCCAGAGATGCAGGGAACAACTTCCAGAAATTGGATGACAACAAATGGAATTCCGGTCTTGATGTTGCCTTTTTGCCCTTTTTGCGATGAATGCTGCTGAAGTCTGACCTGAAATCCGAACGACGGCCAGACACAAGATCCTGACAGGCATGACCAGAAAGAATGCATCTAAAAGCTCGCCCGGACCCGCCATATGAGCAAGCAATTGCAGCGGAATCTCAGGCTTGGAAAAAACAGGTGAAGGGATCCGCTCCATCGAACTTGTCTTTCTCGTAGGCTCCTATTCCGTACAATCACAACCATCTTGTCACAGCGCATTGTCACCACAGACCACAATATGGACGACAACCCTAAAGCAACGGATGACGCCTTGGCGAAGACCAGATCCAAGACTGCCACTCTGCCAGTGCCTTCCTCAGATGATCCTTGTGCGAGCGCAACGGACTACAGCACAGATGGCGCGGCGATCGCTCCGGTCGAGAGCAGCAACCCTCAATATGTTACCGGCGTCAAGCTGTTTACCCTGATGGCAGCCATAACGATTACCGTCTTTCTCATGCTGTTAGATACCGCCATCCTCGCAACTGCTGTAAATACCCGTCCTTCTCTTCCTTTGCTCCAAAGCAGCAAGCAGCAGCTAACCTCCTGACGTTCAGCTGCCTCGAATTACAGACGAGTTCAACTCCTTGACAGATGTCACATGGTATGCCTCAATATACCAGCTGACCAGCGCAGCGCTGCAGCCCCTCACAGGGAAAATCTACAACAAGTTCAGCGTCAGATGGACCTTTATGACCTTCTTCCTCCTCTTCGAGGTCGGCTCGGCCATCTGCGGCGCCGCAAACTCTTCAGCCATGCTCATCGCCGGGCGCGCTATCGCCGGTATTGGCGGGGCCGGCCTGATCAACGGCGGTCTTACCATTGTTGCGACATCTGTACCGTTGGAGCGTCGCGCGTCCCTTACCGGAATCCTTATGGGTCTCTCGCAGCTCGGCATTGTATGCGCGCCGCTGATCGGAGGAGCCCTGACGACGTATACGACCTGGCGATGGTGCTTTTATATCAACTTGCCGGTCGGGGCTTTCGTGTTTGCCGGACTGCTACTCGTTCAGATCCCGGACCAGATGGAGAAGCCGAGCCCCATGGCTGTTCTCAAGAGACTGCACGTCGAACTCGACCTCGTCGGCTTTGCCCTGCTTGCGCCGGCCTCGGTTCAGCTCTTGATGGCTTTAGCGTGGGGAGGAAACGAGTATGCCTGGAACTCGCCGACCATTATCGGTCTGTTTTGTGGCGCCGGAGGTACAGGCCTCGTTTGGCTGGTTTGGGATTGGTATCGAGGCGACGAAGCCTTGATCCCGCTCTCAATGCTCAAAAAGAAGGTCGTCTGGTCGAGCTCGGTCACCAATAGCCTCCTCATGTACATCGTCTACGCCGGCTCTTTCTTCCTGCCCATATACTTCCAAGCCGTCAAGGACGCAACTCCGATCATGTCGGGCGTGTACGTTCTAGCCAGCATCCTGACCCAGCTGCTCGGTGCCGTCCTGGGTGGTGTTGCAGGTAAGCAGTTGGCTGTTCCCCTTTTTCTAGTCTCTTTCCGAAACAAACAAGGAACTAAACAAACGTGACGATGCAAGTTGAACGAACCGGCTTTCCAATCCCCTACGCAGCAGCAGCAAGCGTCATCGGCGCAATCTCCTCCGGGCTCTACTCGACCCTCTCCCCAGCCTCCTCAACGGGCGAATGGATCGGCTACCAAATCCTCAACGGCTTCGGCAGGGGTGTCGGAATGCAAATGTCCATCCTCGCCATCCAGGCGACCCTCAAACCAGCAGACATCTCAATCGCCATGTCCGTCCTCGTCTTCTTCCAAACTTTGGGCGTCTCGATCCTGCTCGCAGTCTCAACCAGTATTTTCCAGACCAGCTTGCAGTCCGAAATTTCCCAGGAGGCACCAAACGCCGACGCGGCCGCCATTGTCCACGCGGGCGCGACCCACTTCCGGAACGTGGTCGTCCCCCAAGATTTGGCTGGAGTGCTGGTCGCGTACGCGACCAGTATCAGCCGGCCGTTTTACTTGGCTGCCGCTTGTGGTGTCGTCTCCGTGGGGACTTCCTTCTTGATGGGGTGGACTGATATTCGCAAGAATAAGAAGAAGGCCAGTGCTGATGCTGGTGCTGCTGAGAAGGCCTAGGAGGCTCAGCATCAGCGCGGGATTCGCCTTGATCTTCTTGCTGAGGATGGGAGGAGGTTGACGATGCCGTCACTGGAAGATATCTCGAGGGAGACGAGTATACACTGGGATGATAAGGACTGGCGGCCGTTTTCCAGTATCTCTAGGACTGACTGAATAGCCGCAACGGAGATTTAGGGTTTAGGTTGGTTGGGTAACGGGTAACGGGTAACGGGTAACTGGATGGATGGACTTGGCGTGGCGGCGTTTAGGTCAAAGGTTTAACGGGATATAGGAAATGGATACATGGTTTGATGACTGGAGGAATATCGGCGTCTAGTAAAGTGGTTCAACAGAACGTAGAGGCGTCCTCGACTCAAGCCGTTCCGTAACGCGCGGGCTCGGCTGGAGGGGGGCCTGAAAACGGTCCAGGCAGCTCTCCGATGCCACGACTCGTACGAAGTCGCTGCGGCCATGTTGAGAGGTTACAGATTTATAATAGAGGCTTTTAGTCAGCTTCTTACTGTGTCCAAACATGACACGTTGAGATACATAATGGAGCTATCTCTTTTTTTGTACGATACACCCCTTGAAAGGTTGTTGGCGCGTCAGTCTGCGGTGCGATGGACGCTTTCTTGAGAATGAACAGATCTCCCAAGTGTCAATAAGCCATTTTCAAAAGATGAACACGCCTCTTTGAAGAAAAATAAAGCCACCTTGAATCCAAAGAACCACGCTCAAAAGGCCCAACGGCGGCGTCGTACTCTTCTTTTTCACCTCAGGTTTGATGATGGCATCATGGAATGAGGCTTGGGGGTTGTTACGTAGTCCTCCAGGTAAACATGTGGCCATTTATTTACCCACGACATGGTAAGAAAAGCTCCAAAACTGCTTCTTGACCAAGCATTACACAGCAGAGATTTCCGGGTCCCCATGGAGGGGCCATCGCAACCAAGGCGCAGAATTTAGGATCTATCGATTCAGAGATGGTTGTGCAATATCACAAGGGTTCAAACTTCACGCCGCGTCCTGGGTCTCTTCTGTTGGGTACCAAGATGACGATCAGACAGAAGAAGCGGGAGTCGGGCTGACTGGAGGACTTAAATTCGACATGAACAGCGGTACTGGCAACATCAACCCGCGCCAAAACAACCAATTCCAAATTCCCTTTTTTTTTCTTCCCCAAATCGCGATGCAAGACCACGAAAATGATGAAAAAATTGGTAGCGTCTCTTTGAGTAGCGTGTCATCCTTAGTGCAGGGGCCATGCTAATCTTCTCTGTATCGTTTCAAATTGACCAAATGCCCCGAAGGGCGAGGAAAGAAAAGAAGAAAAGAGTCTGAAACTTTTGGCTGGGTGGCCGAGATTATATAGCTGTCTTTGGTTGGTCTGTGCACGCCTGCAAATTTGCAGTTGTGGGGGCGAGGCGAGTCAGCTTGTAGAACATGGAGAGGGTGTGGCGTAGTTCAAGCTCCGAGCCTCCGATGTCATTTGTGTCGCTGTGGCTGGTGGGGTACCTTGGCATTGGCAACGGCGCGGCTTCAACACTGGAGCATTGAGTGGTGTAGCATCACGAATTGCGCCGTCGCGGCCGATGCTGATGAGGATTGCCTTTCGAGCTTAACGACGTCAGATTTGATCCGCGCCTGGGTCAAACACTCACTACATCGAAGCGACGACACTCCCCACGCAGCGACACAATGGCACGACCACCACCCCTCCTCTCCCTCCTCCTCGCGCTCCTCTCCATCATCTCCCTCGCAAGCGCATGTATGTTCCCCCCTCTCTCTCTCTCTCTTACGCCATCTTCTCCTTTACTCCCTCCTCTTTGCTCCCCCCTTCCCACTCCACACTACCACGTCCCACCATCTACACCAACCAAATTTTTACTAACTGTAGTCTTCTCACAACAGCAGCACCAACATTCTGCAAATGCACCTGCTTCACCAACAGCACCATAATCCCCCTCGGCCCCCAAGGCTCCAACCCAAACCCAAACCAGCCGGACAACAAGCCCCCTTCGACTTCCCTCTTAACCGCCCGCTCCCAATCCTCCTCCTGCACCCAATGCAACCGCGCCTTCTGCCTGAAGTACAACCTCCCCATCTGCAAAGACGCCGAAGAAAAAGACATCGTCACCTCCTGCTTTCAGCGCGACTCCCGAAAGGACCAAATAATAGTGTGGGGTTTCATCTTGGGCACTGCTGGACTGCTGGGATGGGCTGGAGTGAAGAAAGTGGTGGAAGGGTATGAGAATAAACAGACGAGAAGAGGGACGGCACAGCAACAACAACAAGATGGCGGGGGTGTGTTGGGGAGGGTATTGAGGATGGTTGGTGGATCTGGCCCTGGTGGTGGTGGTGGTGGTGGGAATACGGGAGGGCAGACGCAGGGGGTGATAAGGCGGGGAGGAGGAGGAGGAGGAGGAGGACAAGATGGAGGGAGTTATACGCCTTTGTAATAGGATAGGTATGTTATGATGATTGGGAATGGGTTTGGCTTCTTGGGAGAATATGGCGTTTTTTGGGGACGGAACGGATAGTAGGATATGTCATTGGGATTCGTCTTTACTTGGTTTTTCAGGTTGGCATAGAAAGTTCTGCAAAATCAGCGAATTGGTTGCGAAATATTTTATTGCTAGTGCTGCGTCAGCTGGTCTTGGATGGGTGCGTGAAAATGTATACCACGAGGCATTGCCATAGATGGTTCGTATCATGAAGAAACAGAGGTAGCAGGTTCGCATCTTCCCTTGCCGGCAATAACAGTGCTCTTGCTGGACGTGATCGTACCAATTCACATTGCATTGATACAAATAACTGCTGCTTCTGAATACCCTATTGTATTACTTGACCCCTTCCCTTTCGCTGCCAAAATTGCTGCTCGAAAGCGCAACTATCCGGCTACTACTCGAAAAGAGTCACTCCCATTTTTATCCACCCAAGGCAACCTTTTGTGTGTGTGTGTGTGTTCTTTTGTGTATGCCGCTTTCCCAGTACCAAGAAGATTACTTTTTGTGTGTGTCCCTTCCCATCCATCCGCATAAAAAAAAAAAAAACGTTTGTCCATACCGCTTCACACGATCCGACGCATATTTCTCGACGTGAGAACCCCTTGAAGCAGCATTCTTTTTTCCATATTCTTCGCTGGAGCACTAGCAGCGCGACTCCTCGACGACGCCACAGCTGAGATGAGATCCTAATCCTCCTCAAGCAGGGTGGTCTTGGACTCCTCATTTGTCGAACCCGCATTAACCTTTCTGCGCTCACGGACGGCAGCGGCGAGGTCCTCGAGAACCTCAATGGTTGACTCCCAGTCAATGCAGGCGTCAGTGATGCTGACACCCTTCTTGAGAGCCGAAGGGCCCTCAGCAGGAACCTTTTGGTTGCCCTCGTTGATGTTGGACTCAATCATGACACCAATGATGGACTTCTCACCCTCACGAAGCTGCTCAGCGACAACCTTGGCGACCTTGGGCTGGTTGCGGTGGTCCTTGTTGGAGTTGCCTGCCATTCAGGTTAGTAACAAAGCACGAATAAGATCTGACGATAGACTTACCATGCGAGCAGTCAACCATGATGGCCTGCTTTTGGCCCTTCTTGATGAGGGTAGCCTTGGCCTCCTGAACGCTGGCCTTGTCGAAGTTGGTGCCCTTGGATCCGCCTCTGAGAATGACGAAACCGTGCTCGTTGCCCGAGGTACGAGTGATGGCAGCAAGACCCTGCTTGGTAACGCCCATGAAGGAGTGCTTGGAAGCAGCAGCGCCAATGGCATCAATAGCAACACCCAAGCTGCCGTCGGTACCGTTCTTGAAACCAATAGGGAAAGAAAGGCCAGAGGCGAGCTCACGGTGAAGCTGAGACTCGGTCGTGCGGGCACCAATGGCACCAACCGAGATGAAATCGGCAAGGAACTGGGGAGAGATGGTGTCGAGCATCTCAGTGGCAATGGGCATGCCGGAAGAGGTAAGATCGTGGAAGAGCTGTCTCGAGACACGAAGACCCTTGTTGATCTTGAAGGTGGCGTCGATATCAGGGTCGTTGATGAGACCCTTCCAGCCGACAGTCGTCCGGGGCTTCTCGAGGTAGGCACGCATGATGATGACCAAGTCGTCCTGGAGCTTCTCGGAGAGAGCCTTCAGCTTGTTGCAGTACTCAATGGCGGTAGCAGGGTCGTGGATGGAGCAGGGGCCAACAATAACCAACAGACGGTCATTGCGACCCATGATGACGCCGACAGCATCCCGTCTTCCCTTGACGACGGTCTGGAGAGCCTCCTGGGTGATTGGGATTTCTGAGATGAGAAGGGCAGGGGGAATAAGAGGGTCCTGGCCCAATACTGTGGCGAAGGTATCAGCAGCCGACATTTAGACACCAAGTGCCTGAGTGGGACGGGTGAGGTGATTTTGTGAGTGATTTGAGCAGTGTTTTGCTTCGGTAAGAGCAAGAGGGATCCAGAGCTGGGAGACTCCCCGGGCCCCCAGAGTGACAGACAACGGCGGTTCTGTGCTGAAAAGGAAGGAGGGTCCCACGGAAACCGACATACCTCTCATATCATCGGCCTGAAGAGGCCCCATATCGACTCCTGGCATTTTTAAGAAATGTTGGGAAGGGAGATGAAGACGAGGGGTATCACAGAAAAAACACTGCCGATGATGACCAGAAAATCTCGACACGACGAGCCTGGGCTTCACAGATGTTAGAACCTTTGAGAAGGGATGAAGTCGAAAGAGGAACCGGGAAGGTGCCGCTGCAGCCAGTTTGATGATGGGAAGGACGGGGCTTTAAGAGCAAAAAAGTGGACTGGGTGACAACGGGCTGGTGATTCTCTGGGTTGGGGGGGTCCAAAATGATGTAGCAACAAAGAATCTGCAGCAACTGCAGCTAAGCAGGGCAACGTACGTATGTGATGTGGAGATGGGTATGGAATAAGCTTCGAGAAATCTGTGGACCAATTGAATGGCACACTTTTTCGAAAAAGGAAGTTGCGGGAAATGGAAATTGCAAAAAAAAAATGCAAGAAGGCCAAAAAGTCCCGACTCGGAGGTTTTTGTTGTCTCTCTGTTGCTTCAGTGACTCAGAGTCCAGGAGAAAGGTAAGGCGCCCCGTTCGAGGTCAGTGGAGGGTCGGTCCGTTCGAGGGGCGGGATGTCGGGGCACTAAAAAGTAAATCACCCTCTCGCGCTGTTCACAGGGAACAAGTGGCAGGATATCACTGAATGCGGAAAGGTTGTTGTTTGGAATTTGAACAAGTCCGATGCGAGATGGGATTCGCATCCGATCAAACCCAGACATATAAATATATATATATATAGATCAAAAAGCATGCACGCCTGGGAACAGCACACTTGCAGCCAACATGACATGTCCCATGCCATTGGTCAAATAGCTGCATGTTGCGAGCACGGTGAATCCTCAGGATCACCAACCTGGAACCACCACTCGTCTTTCTCACTCTTTGCATGTGGTTCCGAGTACGGAGGCATCCCAAGAAAATATTCGGTCCAAATCCTAGGCTCAATGCAGGCTGGCACATGGACGCAAGGCGCTCTATCAGGAATCGGAAGCCGTTATGGAGTTGCCAGGGTGGATGGAACGGCGCGTTGAACTCAATCCATGCCAAGGTGGGGGAGGGGTCGGAAAGAGGGGCACAGTTTTTTTTTTACTTTGACGGCGACTTTCTCGCCTGCTTCACCGCCTTCCACCCACCAGCATCGTTCGAATCTTGTCACCCATTTCATTTCCGTCCCCATTGGATGATGCAGCGTGACAGCAGACCAAACTCCCTGGAAATTGACCAGAGCGTCCGATCCCAACACGGTATAGGCTGGCGGCGACGGCGGCTTGGGACCTCCGGGTATGGATCCGTCCCATCAATCAACCCACTGCTTTGCCCCTCAAGACACAGCATCGGCCACGATAGTCGTTTATTTCCTGGAGATTCTCGGCAGTCTGGCAATCGGGACTCCTCTGGTTGATTTTTCTGCCACACGGCTCACATTTCGCAAGCAAACAAAATGGAATGCGTTCCTATTGGACATTGGAGATGCGGTATGCCGTTGACGTGTTGCAGTCTCCCGAATTTAGGACTGCCCACAATGTCGATTTGACTTGTGGAAAATCCCGAGTAATACCCAGGTAAAGCTTCACTAGTGAATAACAAGAACGTGGACTGGTCATTCCGCCAGTCAAGGATAAAGAAGCGAGACGTCCCAGGTAACAAACAATGACCAGCCATGTCTTGAGCTACTCGTTGCTATTCCAAGTCCACAATTATAAACGTCGTGACCATGACCTTTCAGTCCCATAGTCTTGCGGTAGTCCTGGCAAGCCTTAAGAAACAGTACGGTACAGGTAAGCATTGAGTTGATCCCTGGCTTAGCAGGCTCGCAGCAAATTATCTTACTGCTAAATACTGTGACGAGTTGGGGTACCTTGCGTAAGCCGCCAGGGAGGCAAGCAGATGATGTTATACCGCGAATTATGGTGACTTCGTCGCAAAGGATGGCAGGCAGTTTCACCACAACGCCTAATGAAGCAACGTTCACAACTCATCCTATGGACGCCCAGCCTGAGTCTGCTTCGGTTTCCCTTGTCCAGAGCCGAATTCGATTTCACATTTCGAACAGACTCAACTTCGCAAAAGCCAACGCCAACGTCACTGGCAGGTTGTGTTAGCTGCCTCAAGAAGGACGCCTCGCTCAACGAGAGGAGGGTCTCGGGCGGGCGGGTCCTGCCGGGCGGCCGGCGGGGCCGAGGCCAGGCTTGGCAGTATGCTCGAGGTCGGAGATCGGCCAATTTAGAATTGACTGGCGCAGTTTTGTTATCGACCACCTCCCACACTAAACATATTTCGGTATGTAATACGGCGGTATCCTAGCTAGGGATAACTCCATATCAACATCCGACTTACAGTCCGATGAGATGCAAGATGCAATCACACTGCCCGGTCGGGTAATATTTTAGCAAGTCTTCAATGAACGCATAGAGTTGTTGGTTCCTGAGAAGTACGAGATATGCGAGGGCGGTGAGACGGATTGAGGCTGGCCTGCATGCATCCTTACAGAGAAACCCACCGATGTTGGGAATTGTACACACCGTGTTGATTGCAAGATGGATTTTCTGTTGGTGACATGCTTCAAAGAGGGATTAGTTCCTGATGTTGGTTGCCCCCAATGAACAATCCATACAAAGCACAGCGGTATTAACCAGACGATAAAAAGCTACGATAAAGGCGTTGACAGTTGGATGGTGGTTGGGGACCGATCCAGCGGCCGCTCAACCACGGCCGCCATCCAACGGTAGTTTCCAGGTTCACATACACACCAGGTAACACTTCCCCTCAGTCTCAGCAACGTTCATCATGTTGAAAATGCATAAATCCATCGCTCATCATTGAAGACCGTGCGGCACATCACCGACAGCAGGCAAAATGACTCGTTTTGTTGATCCTCAAGACCATCCACCAGGTTCTCATCCATTCTCAATCTCCCCCTTTTCAGTGACCATCCGGCCAGACCATTCGCAGCCTACCTTAATCCTGAAGGTCCTAGTAACTGGAAAGTGGGCAATTAGACCTCCTGGATCTGTCCCTTCGGATTCACGAAACCCGAAGACGCTGAGCTGGAAAGTCAGCAATTCTTTGTTACCTAGAAGGGGCTCTTGAAGCAATTCTGAAACTCATCCACAGTCTTTATGTGCAGATTGAATGGTGAACGGCTTTCCCAGTGAGCCGGACAGCTCCACAAGCAAACCCCACATTTGGAGGGGTCCGTGCCCAATAGGCGGGCTGCCTGGGTTGCCTGTTTTCCCCTTCCCCACTTCCCAGACGAGTGTGGTTCAAGGTGGGGTATCAAGTCCAGACCACCTGCAGCGAGGACGAAGGGATCGCCATACCTGAGTGGAATGCCATTCGAGTTTGGGATTTGGTCTTGTTTTTTGAGACTTCATCGACTTCACCGTGAATACATGTCTCCAAGTTATTCACTTTCTCAATTGGTACGCCCCAATCGGCCAGTTCGCTGCAGCTCCCCAACCACCCTTTGGTTGGAGCTGACGTCGGTTCCGACCCGCCAATTGGGGTCGAGCTGCGAGAACTGAAATCGATTGTTTGTTCAAAGGCCTGCAGAATACAAACCCTTTGATCCTGTAATTCACGCAGCAAACAAGTGTCTTCGGTTCTGCTTCGAGCAATTGAGCCGTCAAAGATTTGTTCTTCATTTCATCCTTTCTTCTTCTCTCTAATTATATAATCGGCCAGGATATCTATTCGTCTGGGCGCAATTCCCAGCAGTTTGGATACCCCAGACCACCACCCTCGTCGCCTGCCTAGCCCACCCCGGGAAGGCGGAGGAGCTGACAGACCGCAGTCGGGCTTCGCTCGTCGTCTCTTCGTCCCTTTCTCAGCCTCTCGATCCTCACCCCGCCGCTGCTGCACTCCTTCCCTTTCTATTCTTCCGACGAATTCTACATTGTGTTGCAATTCACAATAAACAACAATAGGCAAACCTTTTTTTTTTTTTAAACCAAATCAATTCACCCGAGTTTCCTTATTGTCTGGCGCAACAACAACGACTATCTTTCTTATCGATTCATCGTCACTCCGATCCCGCATTGTTCACACTCTCAATCTATCAACCCGCAAGGTCCCAACATTAGTGGCTCGGAAGTAGGGAACTCGCAATCCAACCCTCGGCGACAAACAACCAACACAGCTGTCAACAATTACTAGGATCTCGAGAATATCACTTATCAGAGACACGATGATGTCGACCACTTGGGCGGCGCCCCAGCAGCGCAAGAGAGGCAGAGAGGAGGAGTTTGCCGATATATCACCTGGAGGCACTTTGGGCTTCACTGAACACAGAAGCGTACGTCAATTTCTTGTCTCCCAAATTGTCTCCCGTTCAATGGCTTTCTCAGAAATCCGGCGCAAGTTGACTAACAAATGTACAGAAGCGCATCCAGTCACTCCCACTTAGGACGTCTCCGAACTCGATGCGATGGCCCGAGCCACCAAGACTTCCTGCGCAAGCTCCCTCTTTTCCTCCCATGCACCAACAACCACGAACAATCACCCCAGGATCGTCAGACTCAGAAGACGTGGTCATTGAGCACTGCGGGTGGGCCGACGAACCCGAGCTCATTTCTCAGGGTCCGTCTTCGGGCATGATGGTCGATTGCGACATGGACATGATGGATACCTCGGAGCCAGTACCAGCACAGAATGACAGCCATAACTTCCTTGCGCCAGGCAGGTTTCAGAACGAGCCGACAGGAACTAGTGTTTCCGGGCGCATACCGACACCGATACACTGCACTTTCGCATCTCAGATTCGAGGAAGCAACTGGAACGAAACGCATGCTCTCCCTATGCAGCACATAGCTCTCGCGACCACCCCAGAGGAACCTACAGCATTGGCTTTCTGCAACAACGGAATGGCAGACATGCCAGTATACGAACAGCGCGTCGCAAATCCGCAGGCAGTGGTAGACTGGAGCATGGTTCATGTACAAAACAGACCATTCCCATCGCCAATTAGCGAAAGCAGCAAAGAGGACAGCCCAGGAATGATAGTTAACTCTACGCCTTCAGCTCAAAACCAAGGCAATCATCTCAGCCATCTGACCCATCAGCATCCGCTCATTGCGGGCCTACCTCACAGAGAAGCTACGCCCGGTGCGGATTCGCCGAATGGGGATGGGGACGGTATGATGGAGGTTGAGTCACCCGGCACACCGTCGCCGAAGAGGGGACATACCCGGTCGAGACATACGGTCAACTCGTGGACGACGCTGCAGCCGGGGATGAAGAGGTCGTTTAGTATAGGGTACAGGTCTGACTGTGAGAAGTGTCGGATGAAGGTTCCGGGACATTTTAACCATATAATTATTTCGTAGGAGGATGAGTATGGAAGGGGGAGCTGTGTGGAGGCTGCCGGGAAGAGGTTTGATAAGAAGAAGAAGAAGAAGAAGAAGAAGAAGAGAAGGGTTGGATGTTCTACCGCATGAGTGGTTTTCTTTTTCATTAAGTGCTTAGCGAGGAGAAGGGAATTATATCTGGGTGAATGGGGGGTTTTGGCGGATTGGGTCTTTCTTTTATCACGAAAAGGGCAAGGGCAAGGGCAGGTATATATGATTCCTGCTTTTGCAGTCATTGGTTTTTCCGTTCTTTTTAATATCTGAGTTTTTGCGAAAGGGGGAGTAAGAGGAAAACAGTCCAGCGAAAGTTGTGATTAGGTGCTGCTGGGTTTTTGATTCTGTCGTTTTCGTTCGATGGAGTTTGGGGGGATATGAATACTGGTTGGGTTTTTTTATTGAAAGGGAGAAAGCCGAGGCATACCAAGGAAGGAATGAAACCAAGGAAAGCAAGGAGAGCAAAGCGTTATTATGGTATTATGGATGGACGGATGGATGGACGGGAAGGTTAACGGAGTTTTTTTTGTTCCTTCTTTTTTTCATCAATGGGAGGACAGCTAGCGAAAATGGGAATTCTTCATCACTTCAAGTAATTGACATTAGCGGAAATAACATTGGTTTCTGTTCCTATGCATGTAATGTGTATCCATCATCTGGTGAATCGACTATTTACTTGCTTCCTGGTCATTTTCTGATCAATCAATATTTCTTCTTCTTTTTCTTCTTCTTCTTCTTCTTCTTCTGTCTCTCAGGATATTGTTTGTTTTAATCAAATTTTGTCAAATCATCAAATAGTAAAAAGTGAATTATCGATCGGATGCATGGACAACAAGATAGGTATCGTGCCTTATTTATTTATATATCAAAAAAATAAATAGATCCCACCAGCCAACCAACCAACCATCTTGCCCTCCAATATGCCTTCTAGGTATGTACACAGAACTACCCTACCCGCCTTACTAACTCCATCCCCCATCCCCCGACCCAGCCCTTTCTCCATTCTATCCCGAGGTTATGCACGTTCGTTTACCTTGTTTCCCTCTTCTTTCTACAGCTATGATACAGTGCTTCGTCGCTTTGAGCCTTCTTGGCTCTGGGTCTACGTCAACCACGAGAAACCCGTAGTTTCCCTCTCGAGGATTTTGTAACCTTTTCTATGGGATATACTGGCTTGGATTTCCCAAACCCCCCTAGCAAAGAAATGAATACCCCGTCACTCCCAGGACATGCATCTCAGGATCCCATGCGTACCAACAATCCCCCCCCCCCCCCCCCGGGACCCATCAGTTCCTCACTCCCGGTTTAGTTCACCACAACCACCCCTTCTTCTTGGCAGGCTTCACCTCCTCCGCAACCTTGTTGCCCTCAATTCCAATCCTGTCCAATGGCCCACCCTTCCGCTCCTTCTCCTTCTCCTTCTCAAAAGCCTGAAGCGCCTTCTCCCTCAAATAAGCCTTCTTCTCCTCGACTGCTCTAACCAGATCGCTATCCCTCACTCCGGACGCATCGTCCTCTTCCGACAGGGATTCCCAGCCCAGTCTCTTTTGATTCGGCGCCGAATCGCCTTCCTCTTCTCTCTTCAAGTTTGAAGTAAGCCACGCCCATACGCCGCCCGATTTCTTCTCCTCTTGCTGTTCTTGTGCCGGAGCAGCAGTCGGTGCAGGCCACGAGACGCTTTCCGTCACGGATGGTTTTTGTTTTTGCTGTTGTTGCTGTGCCTGTTCCGAAGCCGGCGACAAAAGGGACGGCATCTTTTCGAAGAATGTCGAGGAGCCGGTTGAGATGCCTGCTTTGCGTTCTTTTTCGAGCTGCTCTTCGACGAGGTTGATTTGTTCGTCCGTGGCGTTGCCGGTTAGATAAGCCAAACGGGCGGCCTCGAGGGAGTCGGCTTCGAGCTTGAGCTGGGCTTCGAGCCACTCCGCTTTGCGCTTTTTGTTGTACGTCATCATGTCCACTGCCGTGTAGACCGTTACGAGGCCGGCGATTGCTATTCCCCCGGCATTAATTAGCACGGGAGTATGTTGGGGTGCAAGGGAAGAGTGGGATATGTACCGGTAAATCCTACGAGGGAGATTACTGTGAGTCGGTGTGCCTTGTCGAATACTCTCCTGCCTAGGTCGACGGCCTGGTCGAGCTTGGAGACTTGGGCGAGCTTGGCTTTTTGGTGGGCTGCTCGGAGGCGGGCTACTTTTTGTTCGGGGGTTTCGATCATGCCGGCGGCGGCGGCGGCGGCGGCGCTGCTGCCGGAGGTAAGGGGTTTAGGGGGGGCATTTCTGGAAGGAGGTTGCGCTGCTTGGAGTTTGGCTGCTGCTGCTTTTGAGCTTGCGTGAGGGGTGGTTGCTGTGAAGCGCGTTGCGTCTGATACGCTGCGCGGGGATATTGGTTGTTTCATTAGGGTGGTTGTTTTTTGTGGCATTTGGAAACAGACCAGTTTTTGGATTGGCGAGGACGGGGTGATGGAGTGCAATGTCAAGCGGTGGTGGTGGTGGTGGTGGTGGTGGTGGTGGGTGACCCGGCTCAAGGTTGTGAGAGCTTCCGAACTTTTTCCCAGTATGCTCTTCAGTCGTCAAGCTCAGATCATCCAATGATGCGCCAAGCAGAGACTTTTTTGAATTGAGCTAACTGGCTGGACTGGTAATCAAGCTAAGCACAGCAGCTGGAGCAAAACCGCACGCAAGCCACAGGTCCATCAGCCCCGATTGATGTGGCTTGTGCGGGGAAAAGCTGAGCTTCCCCTCCAAAAAATCAAAAGACCTGGTCGAGGTTTGTGTCTGATGGACCCACAGGTTCCTTGGCGTTCGTTCGAGCCGGATGGAAATTTTGGCCGGAGCTCGCTTCAAGGTTCTCAATCGCTGGAGACGACGCCTGTATCTGTGAGTGAGTTGAGGGTGTGCTGCTCGTCCACTTTTTTGCCGATTTTAAAGGCCGATTGCGCGGCCACCACAACACATATTCCCCTCCAAGATGCGCCGTTTCCAGAGGATACGGAGCGCAGCCTCCACGGGCATTTGCTCGTCTTCACTATCGACTGCTCCCGTGCGCACCTCTGCCGCAGTTATCTCGAACCCCTCCTCCAACCAACAGATCGCATGCACAGCTAGCAGACCCCTCTGGAAGGCAGCCCAGCAACTACGATGCTTCTCCACGACCGTAGCCACCCGTTCCTCCGAACTCCAACAAGGTATCGAATACGAAGCCGAAGCCGAAGCCCCCGTTATCCAGACCGACCTCGTTTACCCCGGAGAGATTGTGGAGGCTATCCCGGCTGAGGACGTGACGGATGTGCACTACAAGCCCGCCGAGTCCTTGGCTGACCTCGTGGAAGTGGGTGGTCTCTCAAACTGGTGGGAGGATCCGGACCATTGGGGTTCTTCCAAGAAGTACGTTGGTTTTGGGCCGACAAAAAAGGTTACAGACCCGGTATTGTTAGAGTTTGCTGCGCGCCGGGCGTTGGTCGAGGCATTGGCGCTCAAGGCGCATGGAATCAAGGCAAAGAAGCTCAGGAACGCTCTGCTTGGCTCGTCGGCTGTACCCAAGAGGCTGTCGCAGTTGGTTGGCGCTGAGATTGTAGCTGGACCAGATGGTGATGCAGTGCTCAAGGATTCAGAGTCTGCTTGGACCATTTTCAGGCAGGGTCTGAGCAACAAGGATAGTGCTGTTGAGGGTGCCGGTGCTTCAGTGGAGGAGGCTTCACCATTGGTGGGGAGCTGGGGCAAGGAGTGGAAGAAGGTTGAGTTGAGGGATCCGGTTGTCAAGTTCTTTGTAAGTTGCACCTGTGAGGGTATATTGGTTGGGGACTTGAAGCTAACGCCATAAAGGCTGCCAAGCGCATTCACAGGTTAACAGGACACATGATCCCCGACGGCAAGCTCGTAGCAATCACCAACATTGACGGTCTTGTAAAGGCGGTCATCACACCACCCAAGCCTGCGAAGCTTGCCGAATTGGTCGAGCAGAAGGCTTTGTTCAGCGAATTGCCCAACGTCAAGGTTTTCCCCAGGAGAGTTACGCCAATTGACAAGGAGAAGATGGTGGGCAGATGGAAGATTATTGCACGGGAGCTCGAGGAGCGCGGCCTTCCTCTCACCGGCACTGGCGACTACGGCAAGTCGGTTGAGAAGAAGTGGGTCGAAGGGAAAGTATAGGGGAGAGGGCAATATTTCCCTGTGTACCATGTATAATGTAGAAATTCTTGGGTTGTCTGTGTATATCAAAAGCAAAATGTGTCATGTCAACCTATGTTTACCGGGTGTTCATCCCATGTCTCCAAACTTGCCCCCTTTTTCACCCTTTGGGGAACCTTGGGGAGTTTCTTGACGCACGGGCCATGAATCCAAGTCAGGCAAACATGCCATGACGACCGACCGCCGCTTTCAAATCATACTTTGGCGGTCAATGAACACTTTATAAACATATTCAACCAAAAAAATTACTCTTGGAAAGTTGAGTTTTCACCGTGCAGTCGGCCGCATCCCGGAACGGACTTGACCCGATCGAATTGACCAAGGCGGGGAACATCGGCATTCCGTGTCCTGGACACCGGCACGCACCGCTTGTCGGTTTACTTCACCAAACAACGAGCAACAATGACATCGATTCAAGATCAAGTTGCAGCCCTCCTAGAGGGTGGCAAATCTGCCGCTGGAAATGAAGATGAAAAGACAAACAGAACCGAAGAGTTGAAGGGTATCTTGGAAGCTCTCAAAAATGAGAATGCTGATGAATTGGCTGCTGTTTCTGGGAAGCTTGCTGATGCCGCCAGAGATGGTGAGATTATTTCAACATTGTCTGATCACTTTTGGTTATATATGCTGACTTTTACTCTGCACAGCATCGTGGAGAATCCCCATAGGAGACTCTGGCATCTTGGACTTGGTCTTGTCCTCCATTCCCGGTGAGGGGCTTCAACATCCCCTCAATAGACAGGCTCTCCGTCTTATTGGCAATGCTTGTGCTGACTGCGGTAAGTGATTTCTCATAACTGATATTCTGGATAAATGCTCATGAAACGTACAGATGAGAACCGAGCCCGTGTCGTCGAGTCTGGCAAACTCAGCACCACCGTAAAGGAGTTCATGGCTGATGATGCACTTGTGCCTTTTGCCATAGCAGCTACTCTCAATGCTTGTGTGGACTACGGTATGACACTATCACCTTCACGTCCTGATATCCCCGCTAACAAGATGTACAGAAAAGGCACAACTTCAAGTCTGCGAGGCCGGCTTGGGCAAAATTCTCATTGACATTGTCTCCGGACCACGCCTCTCTCATGTGCATCTCAGCCATGTTATGACCATCTTGGAAATGCTAAGCAGCCAAGGTATTTAGCCATCTTACCCTCTCATTCTCAATCCCGTGCTAACCACCTACAGCCTCCGAGCCCAAGTTCGCCAACCCAGACACCCCAGCCCTCCTCCTCAAACTAGCCACCTCCAACTCCTACGAAGCAGACCTCGACACCTTCCTCGAGATCTGCTCCCCAGCCTTGGCCTACCTAACCCACCAAGACCTCCAACCTCATTTCCTCTCCACTAACGGTCTCCCCCTCCTTCAACAAGCCTTCTTCCAATCATACACCCGTTTCGACACCACCGACGCAGACGCAGACACGGCAGACCAGCTCAAACAAGTCTGGACAACCTTCGTCGCCATATTCGCTGACATCTCGGCCCAACCAGCCTTCGCAAAAGCCTGTGCTCTCTCCTCTCCCGAAGCTCAAACCCTCACAACCTGGCTAGACGAATACCCCCAATTTCCACATCTCCAAACAGCAGCTTGTCTCTCCCTAGGCAATCTGAGCCGCTCAGACGAGGTCACACTCGCCCTGCTTCCCCGCGTTCAATCCCCCCTCTGCTCCATCTTGGTCAGAGCAATCCCGCCCAAAGAACCCGACTCAGCAGTCATCGTCCCTCCCCTCCAATTAATCCACGCCGCACTCTCCTTCCTCAAGAACCTCGCCATCCCTGCGCAGAACAAACCCCTCCTCGGCTCTGCATTATTCACTTCCCCGGATACAATCCTACCAAGACTCTGGACGACAACAACCACTCAACCACAGTTACAGTTCACTGGTGTTTCTCTCGCCCGGTTACTCCTCGTTAACTGCCCCGAGAACATCTCCCTCATCGTTGCCCCGCAACCCAACTCTTCTACCTCCTTACTTTCATTGCTGTCAGAGACGGCAGAAAGCGCAGACGAATCCCCCACGAAAATGGAAGCAGCCCGCGCTACCATTTCAGTCTGCCGTGCTTTACATTCTCCCTCTACTAGTACTACTACTACTTCTAATACTCCAATCCTCAAAGACGAATGGGCTTGGTCTTCTCCCTCAGGCTCGGAAGACTCATCTGCGGCCCTCAACCGATTTTACTCGTCCCACTCAGAAGTGATCTCAACATCCTTCACCCGCCTAATCGCCCAACCGAAATTCCCACCCATAAAAACGGACGCCATATTCGTTCTTGCCTTGATGTCCCGCTCTGAACAGCCGGCCGGAGCTACCACGGCCAGACAAGTTCTCGAAAACAACGTCGAAGTGTTCAAGTCCATCATTCAGGCCGTGACCGGGTCAGATGAGTTGGTTACACAGCTGCTGGGCGAAAACAAAGTCGAGGAACTCAAGGACGAGGACGAAGACGACAACAATCAAGGCAAAAAAGAGACAGCAGAGGAACAAGGAAAAGTGGTGGCCAAAACGCTAGAAGAGCTCTCGCTGGAACCGAAGCAGGCTGATTCCCAGACCGCGAGGATGCAGCCGGTTGGCGGTATGAATAAAGTTGATCGGGAGAACGGACTGGTTTTAGTGGCGGCGCTGCTGCAGAGGTTTGGAGACGAGCTGACGGCCGAGAAGAGGAAGCTGTTTGAGGAGGTTTTGAGGGTTGGAGGGGAGTTGGTTGTGAAGGATCGGGAGGAGGGGAAGTCATAGATGTTTCCTGTTTGCAAGTTGATTGGCTCTCTTTTTGTGGTGAGACGAGTTGACACCTGCCCACTGCTTGTTAGCTGGTGGGTTTCGCGGTCACGAGAATAATCAACATGTCAACGAGTTACATGCTATCAAGCAAACGGAGTATGACCACCTTTAACGGCAATCACTCATCCACTAATAACGACCCGAACTCATTTGACCATCAATCATGCTTTCTTTTGTTCCCTGTCCATTTGCTCTAGCATAGTGTTTCCCTATGATGCGCGTAACTTTCTCTGAACCCAGCCCTGAAGAAAAAATTGGAAGTTCGCCCTGAAAAACTACTACACGGCCCACAGAGGAAGATAACCCTTGTTTAAATTTATTGGGTTTACCAGGAGAAAAGCAGTAAAATCAAGGACCAGACCAGCCAAATGAACACCGCAGGGAATCTCCCTTCCTCTCCTCTTTGACCCTTCAACAACCGCAAAAGAGAAAACCAGACGCTTATTTCTTGGCCTTCTCCTCCTCGGCCTTGTCCTTGGCACGCTTCTCCCGGACACCGACGTAGCGGGCATCGGATCTGGCCTTGCGGAGCGCCTTGTAGGCACCACCCTCGACGTTCTTGGGGAGGGCGGACTTGGCGATCTCGGTGAAGCCGGCGGCAAGAGGAGCCTCGACACCGAAAGCGGCGACGATGCTCTGGGTGGTCTCGGCGGTCTGCTGGTCCTTGGGGGTATCGGCCTTCTTGGGCTTGTTGGACTTGCGGGGGAAGACGATAAGGCGGGCCTTGTAGGCCTTCAGGCGCTCGACATTGGCGGCGAGGCTCTCCTCGGAGAGGTTCTGGCGGCGGGCATCGACGGAGATACCGATGGTGGGGGCAACGAGCTTGGAAATGCCAGCAGCCTGTGTTTGCACGGGTCAGAAAACCACATTCCGTTCACATCTCCCCTATCAAAAACAGGTAGATTCGTACCTTGAGCTCAACAAGGGTGAAACCGCGGCCAAGACGAGCCCGGCGGTTGTACTTGATGGTGCTGCATAATCGAGATTAGAGTTCATCTTCCCTCCGAATTCGACATCTCTTGTGAGGAAGCACTCACGGGCACCGGACAATGGGGCGGAGCTTGTCAACGGGGCGAGGAGCAACCGCAGCAGCCTTCGAGCGGCGCGCAAGACGGCGGGTGACCTTCTTGCCGGGCTATATTTTCCATCCACAAGTCAGAATTGATGTCCCCAATCTCGATGTTTTCCTCTCTGTCCCATTCCGTCGTGGTGTTGCTATTAATTACGAACCTGGTCGAAGTGGCACCGCACGCGCCGCTGCCAATCCTTGCGGAAGTCTGAGTGTCGAAAAAAAGTCAGCCGTCGTGGGTTCAGTAATCATGGTGGCCTCGGCCTCATCGTCGTCGGTGGTTTCGGGTGGGGTTTTTTGCTCACGGTTGTTGGGAATCTGCTGGTTGTGCTTGATCGCCTGGATTTGGGGAAAATGATCAGTAAAATGCCATCGGAATGGAATCAATAGCTGGCGACAGCAGGGTCACTCACCATTGTGTCGGTTGTGGATCAAGCCCCTCTGGTTGTCGTCGAAAGAATCACCGGTCTCGTGAAGCAGATGCACTCAATTTCGAGGTCGCTCGGCTTGGAGGAGCGCTGGCCAAATTTTTGGCAGGGCTTGAAAACCCTATGAAGGCGGTGTGGGTTTTCGATTGGACCGTGAGATAAAGTGGGTCGCAATTCATCATTTGGCCCCACCTCCAACAGAAGTGGAGACCAGGTGGCCACAGCTGCTGACCTGCTCCTCCCGCGACCCCTGCAGCAATCGACTCGAACATCAACTTCAAAGTCGAATCCTCAATCTCAGCAGAGTAACTTGAAGCAGCGCTGCATTTTTCTGTGATGAGGATGGTGTTATTTTGGGTAAACCGGCAATGCATGCCCGCGTGGATTATCTCAGGACAATCCAATTGCTGCAAGTTATAGCTTTTTGCATCACCGGTCTTCACACACCGTTAGGTTTCGGAGATGTGGTAAGGTGAATGTCGTGATCAACTCCCGTCGTGGGCCGTCTGATTATCCTAGCATATAAGTTACCGAAGCCTGGAGGAGTCCATTCCTCAACGCGTTCCTCTTCGTCCTAACTTGAGCGCCCAACACTTTGACGTCGCCCTGCTGCCCTCTTCTCGATAAAATACCCCAACCTCCCAGTCTCCCATTCCTTTCCCATGTGCATGAAACACGACCCTTAATTCTCCAAACACAACTACCATGACCACCTACGCAAAAAATAATTACGAGCTGATCAGATGGCCTGACGTTACCAAAAAGGATGACCAAGGTTCTAAGCGCAAACGGGAGATGGACCTTGTCTGCACCCGGTACAGGAAATCGGTCGATGGCCTGGATTGGCCTCTTTGCTCTCTCGCAAGCTGTCTCGCAGAATTCGGTATAGAGCCTATCTCGATTGGCCAGATGTTCAGTTTCAATAAACTCATAGCTTTGAAGGTCCCTCCTCCCGGAGTATCCGATCTGCTCGACATTTGCAGTCGTGCCATCAAACACAAGGAGGATCTCAGGCAGAAACAAATCAAAGAGCTCCAGGAGCTTCTAGCCGCGGCAACCCGCAGCATCCCAGTTGATGCCCCCAGCACTCGATTCCAACTTGAAATCGCTCCCCCACGATGGTGGTACGGTTTCCAATATCAACGATCTTATGAAGGTTTCGTCTTGGCACCCTGGACACTCTACCTTGCTTTCATTCTGTGAGTATGCATTCTGGGAGGTGCGCAACAAGATTGAAGAGCTCGAGAAACGGCTCGCCCCGCATACTTCCAATGCTGAGGGAAAATCTTCTCTCGAAATCACCAAGCAGGATCCTGCCGCTGACAACACCACAGTCGAGAACCGTCTTGATTCAGGTACATCCAGCAATTCAACTCAAGGCGCCCACACCCCTGCCGGCTCCGAGCAGTCCTGGAATTTCGACGGGGAAGCCCAGGGGAATGAGAAGCACATGGCGGATGATTCCGATGGCAAAAACAAATCCCTAAAGTGTGGCTGCAAGTTTGATGCCGAATGCTTGAATATTAACCGAGATACCTATACTAAATATTTCGATTCAAACGAGGTACGCCGGTTCAGTGCTTCCGAGCCCAACCTGTTCGTTCGCACTCTCCAGTTTCGCATCTGGAAGGAAAGCACTACCAAGATGATCAAGGACCATCGCAAAGAGTTCTCTACCGAACTCGGCAAGATTTCCTACGCCGTCTGCATGCTTGGCGGCAAAACGCAGGAGTTTGGCTTGACCCGTCTTCGTAATTTGGACAATCGGGACTGGAGGGCGGTCGGAGAGCTCTTCGACGCGTTCTCGGAGTTATATTGTTACTCGGGCCAGAGTACAGAATGGACAAACCGGCACTGGCAAGAGGATGACGATGATATGGTTGTTGATGCTCTTCGATTCTATCCAGTTATATGGGCAAGTCACAGTGCATCAACAGAAAACAGATTGGGGTAGTTTACTATGAAACGATGGCAAAAGAAATTCAATCTAGTACTAACTGGAGCG
This sequence comes from Cladorrhinum sp. PSN332, assembly GCA_033297175.1. Classification (NCBI taxonomy): domain Eukaryota; kingdom Fungi; phylum Ascomycota; class Sordariomycetes; order Sordariales; family Podosporaceae; genus Cladorrhinum; species Cladorrhinum sp. PSN332. The sequence goes on along the minus strand of MU858831.1, from coordinate 217,005 downwards.
TCTGTGTGCATGTACCTAAACAAACTCTGATTCGTGTTCTGCTAGCCAACCCACTTACAAACTCTACAAATACAAACTCCTCTTCCTCACAACCCTCGCGTCCTTTTTATTACCCATCTCCCTCCCCGCGGGCGCAACCCTCAAAAACCCATTAACCAACCCGCTCCCTCTCTCCTCCCTCGTCACACCCCCAGCCAGCACCAACCCGTTCCCAACAGCCCTCAACCCCTTCATAGCCTTGTACACCCTCTCCCAATCGCCAAAAAACTCGTGCGCCCTCTTATCTTTTTTGCCTCTCACAATCCCGTGTCCCATCGTAACCCCCCAAACCCCATCAACCAAAACTGCGTGTCCCTGTCCCACCACATCCCCAGCCTCCCCTCTTTCAAGCAAAACGCTATAAATAGCCCCCGTGTACCTGACCCCTCTCCGTTCCACCTCCCTGGGGAACTTCCACTCCCCTTTGATACGAACCGGATGCCAAGGCGTGACCAACAGCTTGTTCCCGACCAAACTCATCCTCATCCCATTTACCTCGGTCCTCACGACCCCGACCACTCCTCTCTTTCCTCCAGGCGTCAACACCTGCATCCCCCTTCTCAGCTTGCCTATCCTGATGCTCTCCCCGTTCGCCAACCGCACTCTAGCCATACTCGCAAAACAAGACCCCGCCCGGTCGTTATACCGCCCCATGCTCACACCGTGACCGCCTTCGTCAAACCTGCCATATCCGTACCCGTATCTTGCTCCTCTGCCGGCGGCAATACACGAAGGCTCGGGAGCGGGGAGGTTATCAAACGCCTCGTCCAACTTGTCTCTGCACCTTATGAACAGAGCCGAGCCGGAACCAAAGAGCAATGGGCCCGGGTCCTTGAAGGTGTTGCACTGCTGGCGGGCGTAGGCGCCCGCGAGGGAGGGGAGGTAGTGTTTGCCCCATTTGTGGAAGTAGCGCGGCTGGAGGGCGAGGGAGATTTGTCCGGTCCAGGATTCTGGGTTCCGGTTCAGGTTAAAGTTCAAGTTCGAGTTCAAGTTCAGGTTCGGGTTTGACTCAGAACCTGTGATTTCTGTTTGTGTTGGACCGCACAGGTCTGACAAGAGGGATTGGCAGAGTGCAGAGTTTGGGAAGTTGAAAGCGGGCAAGGAAGAGATCAAAGAGGGGAGTTTGGAGGTGAGGAGATCGGTGGGCAGGTGTTGAGGTAGCGCGTGTTCCGACTGGGCGTTTAGAGGGTAGAATTGGGAGAGGAAGGAAATGAGCAGCGAGCGGGTGACGTGGTATGCTATTTCTTCTCTTGACAGAGGAGGGTAGGTATTAGCGGCAGGATGAGGGAAGAACAGGGATTGGTGCGTTGAGGAGTGACGAGTGAACGGTGTGAAGTGGGAGTATGAGAGGATTGCGGTTATTATGGGTGCGGATCCGGATTTCTCTGCGTGGGCGAGGATTGATTTCGTCGAGGAGGAGTAGCGGAGGAACACGTCTCGAGATTGGCCGTATTGGATGTTGGAGAGGGTGATTGTGAGCTGGGTTAGGGATTCGGGAACGTCGCCGGTTATTTCCTGCGGGGGTTGCTTCTCGACTGCTTCGCCTGTTGTTTCTTCAAGCCCTAGGTAGGATGGGTAGGTGAGCTTGAGGACGGCATTGTTGGCGAATGTGGACTGCAAGTTGGCCACTGCGTGAACGAAGACGGTACCAATCATGCCTGCGTCCGGGATGAAGGAGTAGCCGCCGCCTCCGATTTCAGAAATTGATTTGAGGAGGCCAGAGTTCAGGTTGTTTCCGAATCCAAACGTGTGGATTGTTGCTGGGAGGTCTCCCTTTGATTGGAGCTTGGGGACGTACCCCTGAGATGGGCACATGTGGTTTGGAATGCCGTCTGTGAGGACCAAAAGAGCTGGTACTCGTCCGTCTGATCCTTCCTCGGGAGAGTTGAAGAGTTTCAGTCCGTCGAGGATGCCGTGCCAGAGGTTTGTCATTCCCGTTGGTTTCATTTGGTCAATTTTGGAAAGAATTTCTTGCTTGTTTTCTTTTGTGACCGGGGTGAGTGGCTGCAGGACTGTTGTGGTGCTGGAGAATGTGACGATGCCGAGTCTGTCTCTGTCGTCCAGAGTTTCGAGAATTGTCTTGGCTGCGTGTTTGACGAGGTCCAGGACGGATAAACCGTAATTCTCTTCTGCCTCGCCTTGCTTTCGTGGGACTGGTGCCTCGGAGCCCATGCTGCCGGAAACATCGATAGACAGGACCATGTCGCAGGGGACATGGTCGAGGCTGGGATCTTGAGGTTCCTTTGGGGGTTCGATCTTGACGATGAGGCCATTTTCTGCCTCCAATGGGTGTATTTGGACCGAGGGAGGCATTGGGACAGGGCTCGCCGGCCCCCTTTTGAACCTGAATGGAAGAGCTTTCTCGTTCCCGTAGTCGTTGTTCTCTTTCTTCCCCAACCCACAACCGAATATACTGGCAATCCGGGCCATGTTCAAGTTTTCATAAAATGTTCTGCAAGTCAAATGTGATTCTGGAAAAGGAGGTCCCGTGTCTTTTTGTTTTCGGACTCAAGATGCGTAAGCTTTGGCCACTGCTGGTCTGAGTGGTCAGGGGCAGGCTGACGATAGGGCTGACAGGATCCTCGATGAGACGCCTTCAAGATGGTGTGACAGGAAAAAGAAAGATGAGCGTAGCATAGCATTGGAGATCTGTTTTTCTGTTCTGTTTATATTTTTCTATCAAAATAGGCAGTCCCGACGGAAGTTGGGGATGCCGAGTTTGGCAGGCCTGGAGGTGGTAGAGTCAGCCTCCATGAATGCCTTGGACCTGCACACACGTGTGTTCCCCTTTGTCGGGACCACAAATAAACCAATTATCTCTGGCCCCGACGGCAAAGTGCTCAGCCATACCGCTCCATACTGATGTGAGCTTATGGAGACTGATCAGAGCAGAAGAATCTGCGTGGTCCAGTAAACGAGATACTCGGCCGAGGCAACATCCCTGAGTCGCTGAGGACGGGCAACGGGGTGGTCTCGGCCGCTTTTCCCAAGCCTTCGCAGAGGAAGCGCTAGCCAACCATCGAACCTGGAAACCGCCACACCATCGGAGGGAGCCGGAACAAACGACCGGCCATTCCTACATCCAAGAAATGGGCCAAATTCACAAAGCAATTGTTTGCTGACTCCTATTCATGCTGTTCTCATTCCTAAAATGAAGATACCTAATCTCAAGGTTGCCAATTTTTTTTTTTCGAAGGAAGAGGAGGCAAAAAGCCAAACAGAAAGCCTTACCGTACAAGAATTGATTTTTGTGGATTTTACCAAGCCTTGGCATCGATGCATCTTGGCGCGCTTGTGTCGTCTCTGTGGGGAAGTGGAGATGAGCCTGTTCGGTCGTCTTGCGCTGAAACCGGCAACTGGTGGGCTGCCGCCCAGCTGGGAGAGCTGCACCCGAAGCAGAGAAATCTCCATCATTGTCAATTCCTTTTTCTGGATCAAAGTATAAAAAAGAACGGAGTTCTCCGCATATTCTCACACCTTGCCAGACCGTTTGAGGCAACCGAGATCTGTCGCAAAAACCAAGATTCCTGATGAACCACCCCATTTCTTCTAGTGTAGCCGCCGTTTCTTGCTCCCATCATCCACCTCCGCTCAGCTACTGGCGGATCGACATCTAGCATATCTAAACTGCCACACCTGTGACGAAATCTTTTTACAACAGTATTTGCAGATTCAGAACGGTCTCTTCTCGGTGAGATTTTAAGGATGACACGGAATGTCTTTCTTTGTCTGAACCCTTGAGACGGACCCCCAAATACCCCGGACCGAACCCCCACCCCACAGACCCCCTCGACGTCAACCCAATTCACTGGGTGGCTTGCGGGGTCCTGAACCGGAGCATACCGCACCCCCACGATATTCAAACTTTACCAAATCTTGAAAGCTCACGGCATTCTCTGATTGGAAAGAGCACCAAGCTCAACCAATCCTGTGTGGCCGATTAGCATGCGGGGAAGTGCGATCTTCCTTTGAGCTAATGCAAGTCGGGGATGCACTGCATCTTGGTTCTTCGTGTTTTAGTTCAACCATGGAAATGACATGTCTCACAGCCTTTTTTTTCTTTTTTTTTTGCTCAATATCCCACGGATCAAGAGTGTAGAAAAGCCACAACAAAGGAGCCGCCTTCCTTTCGACCACAAAACCCCCCGGAAACCGGACCACATCCTCCCACTTCATTCGTCACGGTCATGCGACCCTTTCCAAGCCTCCTCCCCCATCCCATCCCCAAATGTGATATGTATGCTTTAAACCTTGCCACTCGAAAAGGCAGCTGTGGTGTGCGTGGGAAGCTCATCTCTTTGAGTTTCACTATTTAGTTACGTAGCTTCCCCCTCCAAAATTTACTTTTTCTCTTTTCTTTGTTCCCACCTTTCTCATTCATCTTCAACTGCAGCTCTACCAAAAACATCATCTCGTACAACCACAACTACGTCACTTTCTCACAAGTAACACTTCAACTACCAAACATGTCTGCCTACCAACCTCGCTGCTGCCAATGCGGCACCATGCTCGTCATCAGCACCTCTTGCTCCAACTGCCATCACGTTCAGTGCGCCGACTGCGTCTAAATACCCTACGGCGATGATGTCCCCCAACTTGCCTTACGGGATATGCAGCGGAGGGAGGAAGTCCCATTATGTTTCAGTTACCGATTGGCGCCAATAAGCGCCAGTGTACCGCCATCACACACACCACGCACTCGATTGCCCGAGCCTCATATCCTCCCTCCCCTCTCTCTTCGACCTTGGGTAGGAGAATTTAGCCAGCCCCCACCCCTACCACACCCACGTTTCATCAAGTTCAAAGATTGCAAAACAACACCTCTCCAACACACACTCTGCTTCAAGAGTGGAGTGGAGAACCGATGGTTTCGAGATTCTTTTTTTCGGGGGAGGACAGCGAAAAAAAAGTAACGGCCATGCATGATGCTTGTTTCTTTGGGTTTCAGAGAGCGGATTAAAGGTGGACAAGCATGGGGGGTTTTGGGAATGGGAATGGGGATGGGAATCGTCTGTTCTTTTTATTTTTCTTTTTATTTTGATACCCAGGATGGGAACGGTGACGGCGGACTGGAATTGGAGGGAGGAATTTGTTCCTTCAGGTTTTTTTTATTTGGGAAGGAAATATTGGGAAATTGTTATCTCTCGGATTGGATGGAATGGATGGATAGGTATGATTAGCGTGTGAATAAAACAAGTATTTCAACCTGTTTATGAGACCCGCGTGCTGTTTGTTTCCTGAAGTGAAATCTGTGCTTGCTGTGTTTGTTGTGCATTGAGTAACTGCTGCTGTGTAGAGAAACTTGATGGCCACGGACTCGAAATGTTGGGAAGAATTCCAGGGTTCTCTGATGGCTAGGCATTAGCTAGGTACATACCTATCCGGGATTTGTAACGGTTCAGTTTGCAAGGCCATGTTCACGTATAATACAGGACCATCACGGGCTATTCAAGAGAGCCAAAGGGTCATTCATGCTTTCCCGTCAGGTTCCCCCGACACGAGGAGCATCACTCACGAATCACGCGATCGGGACTATAGTAAGACCTTGGTGAGTTGCCGTGTCATTCCACATCGGTATCATTGTGGGCCTAGCCGCGGAGGGGGTGATTGTCTGACAAGTTGATTATATTTGGGAAATATCCCCTGGGGATGTAGAGGGAGGGCCAATCCAGAACATCGTGAGTGCGTGGTTTTCAAGCTCTGCGCCCTGAATCATACCAGTGTGAGGAGGAGTGTTGAAGGGTTTAAAATCTATTGGTGCAGGGATACGTCTTGTAGGAATTATTGGCGGTTTACGCAGCCGAGATCGAGGCCTTGGTTGCAGCATGAAGATGACTGGAGGGTTTGCGGCGAGTAGATGGAGAGGGGAAAGCAAATTATTGTGCAAATGCTTGCAATGGAAAATTGTAGTGAGACTCAGCCAGAGCGCGAAAGTAAACGGATTTCCAATTGCCCTTACACTCCTCCCGTCTTTTGGTCAGTAAGGATTCGGAATGGGGCAAACCCAGAGAAACGATTATGAATAAAAGAATACCTAGGCATTGTGATATATAAAGAGGGCTTCCTCAGGATGTAAAGGCCTTTTTGAAAATGAATCGGCTTTGTTGAGAATAAATAGGCCTTGTTGAAAATAAATAACTAGGCCTTGTTGAAAATAAATAGGCCTTGTTGAAAATAAATAGACTGAAGGACCACACTTACAAGCTCAAGGGGGGCGGGGTGGGCATTATATGTTTGAGAATTCACGTTTCTTTTCATCGTTGAACCAGCATGCTCAGGAGTCACTGACAAGTCACAGAACAATCATACCGCCAGAGAGGCACAATGACGGCCGATGATGACTGGGACTGTACCCATTACAACTACCGCATCCAACCTACCGAAACAATAAAGTGCCCCACGCCAACTCTCGTGATAAATATTCAGCCTACGATCATGAACTTCAAATTCCCAAAACACAATTTTCCTAATACCTGTATATCCTTCCCGTTCTAAACTAACATTACACATGACACACTCTCACCTTACTCCCGAACAAAAACACCAGCCATGCCCATACCCGTTCCAATACACATGCTCACAACGCCAACCTCCCCACCGGTCCTCTCCAACCCGTGCATCAAAGTAGCCACCATTCTCGCACCGGTAGCGCCCAAGGGATGACCCAGCGCGATAGCACCGCCGTCCGGATTGACCTTGCCCTCCACCAGGGCCTTCTCCAACCCCAGCTCCCTGATACAATAAAGCGCCTGGCTGGCAAAAGCCTCGTTGATCTCCCACCTGTCCACCTCCTCATTCTTCAGTCCCAGCTGGCCCAGAATCTTTGGGATCGCAAGCGCAGGTCCAACACCCATCTCATCAGGCTTACACCCGACCACGCTCGCCCCGACAAACTTGCCCATGATCCTATCCCCCAGCCCGAGCGCGGTAGCCGTGCTCCGCCTCATGAGCAAAGTAGCAGCAGCGCCGTCGCTGACCTGACTAGAATTCCCCGCCGTGCTCCTCCCGTCCGGCTTGAAAGCAGGCTTCAGCCTCGCCAGCTTCTCCGAATCAACCCCCTTCCTAACCCCATCATCCCTGACCACCTCGATCTCCCTCTCCTCCCCGATTTTGACCCCTTCCTTGTCGACCTCCTGCCACCTAGTCTTGACTCTGACAATCTCCCTCTCAAACCTCCCCTCGTCCTGCGCCCTCGCCGCCCGCGCGTGACTCTCAACCGCAAGCTCGTCCTGATCCTCCCTGGACACCCCGTACCGCTCGGCAACATTCTCGCTCGTGATGCCCATGCTCATCACGCAGTCCCTCGCGTCCTTTTCCGAAGACTCCCTGAGCGCAGGCCAGTAATCAGTCGGGATCGCCCTGCTGCCGTAGTTCCTCGTCATGGACTCCATGCCGGCCCCGATGCCGCAGTCAATCTGCCCGACGGAAATCTGGTTCGCGACGCTGACGATGGCCTGCAGGGAGGAAGCGCACGCCCTGTTTGTCGTGTAAAGGGAGGTCGAGCTGGAGTCGAACCCGACGTGGTTGAGCGCCATGCGGGCCGCTTTGCTGCCGCCGAGCTCGTTGAGCACCACGCCGACGGAAACGTCCTCGATTTTGGTCTTGTCCAGCTGGGGGACGTTATCGAGGGTTGCCCTCAAAACGACCGACAAGAGCTCCTCGGGGTATGCGTCCTTGAGCTGTCCCTTGTACGAGCGGCAGATTGGCGTGCGGAGCGACGACAAAATAACCACGTCGGTCGGCGCCTTTGCGAGGACCTGCTTCAGGCCGCGGGGGAGGGGTGCCATTTTGACTGAGGGTGGCGAAACGGCCGGTAGAAGAGAGAGAGAGAGAGAGGGCGTTGAAGAGGTGATGATCGGGAGTATGAATTGAGTCCCGAGATGTTAAGCTAAGAAAGGGGAAGGGTATCGTCAACAACAACAAAAAAACAACAACAAAACAGAAAAAGAAAAAGAAAAAGAAAAGAGGAAGAGAAGACGAGACAACAATATTAATGATGCCCGCCTCCTCCGGGATTACTCTCGGCCGCGAAACCGGGGTGGATACACCCTCTTCCGCAGTGGGGGAGAAGAAGGGCAAAACGCAAACCCGGCAGGCGGCATTGCAATTCGGCACTGCGGGGACCCCACCATCTGCTCCAAAATCTGGGGTCAAACAATCCTCTTGGCACATCACGACGGTCACAGGATCAAAAGGAATGGGGGAAATTCACCAGGAACATGTCGTTCGGAACAATACTATCTCATTCAGGGGTCTGTCCCCGAGACAACCCAAAGATCCATATACCCATATCCAAGAGACCAAAAAGTCCAATCTGAGGTGAGTGGCAAATCTGCTTTTCCAAAAAGCAGATAAAAAACTCCCATCCTGGTGAACCGGTGAAAACAAGAATACCCTGAACGCCGCTATCCAGAAAGGGCCCATGTCTCTGATTCCAGACACCCCGAAAAAAAAAAAAGAAAAAAAAAAAAAAGAGAGACGCTCATAAATTGGTATCATGCTTTTTGTTCACACACACAAACACACGCACGCAAACTCATGTCTCCTGGCTGTACTGTATTCCCAGCCCAACACGAACAGGCCCCTGATCTCCCCTCAACCCGCCAGCCTCCCTCAGCTTCTTTGTCGGACTCGCTATCTTTTCCCGCATCGAAGAAAACCCATCAGCAGCATCACTGCCAAACTTCCGCTTCGCACTGTTGGTTGGCATCCCGCCCTTATTCAACGGCCCAAAAATCTTTGCTTGCAGTTTTGCGCTCTTGTCCGCCGCCGCCGGTGTCACGTCCCTCGAATTACCAACAGAGCTGGCAACCTCGAAGCTCTCCCGCGGGTCCCGTCGTAGCATCTCAGAAGCGGCCTGGCTGGCTTGGCTCTCAAAAACCATCTCCTCTTCCCCTGTTGTAGATTGTCGCCTCTGCTGCGAGTTGGTGCGAGAGTTCTGTGACCCTCTCGACCCAAACGACGCAGCAACGGACTGCAGAGCCTGTCGGGCCAATTCTTCATTGTCCTCGGCCGATATCGTGCTTTCTCGACTCCTTCGTCTTTCTCTGCTTCGGGGCGCTGTGGGGGTTTCGGGGTAGAATCGGGTATTTCGCTGGGGTGGTTCGGTTTGAGGGACGAGGTCGACAGAAGGCAAAAGCGCCCCGTGAGCACCCCTCGAGCGACCTACTGGCGTAGTAGGGAGTGAGGACATGGACTGAACATTGCGTGTATGTTTTGGGGCAGCGCGATGGCTGGGTCGCTGACCGCTAACGGGAGTCGTAGGAGCGCTGTTGTTACCCTGACTGAGCGCTTCGAGTAAAACAGCAAAGTTGCCGTTGCCGTGGTGATCCCGATGTGTTTCCCGGTGTGTGGATTTAGGGGTCTGGCGCGGTGTTCCCCGCGGCTGTTGGGGACTTGGTGCTTGAGCTTTAGGAGTGGTGGCACCATGGAACATACCTCCTGGACTGCAAAGAATGTGGAAATGCTCGCGGTTTTCGCGTATCCGATTGAGGAGAACTGCCTCCTGTTCTGTGAGAGTAGCAATCTCGTTTTCGCGAGCCTCAATCACCTTCTTCGCCCCCTTGAGCCTGGTGTTGAGCCTCTGGTTGTCTTCGGCCACCTGCCTGTACATCGCCTCGAGCTGCAAATACTTGGCCTGTGCCGTCTCGGTCGCTGTGCTGATATCTCGTCGAGCTTGGCGTGCACATTCGGCCTGTTGTAATGCTTGCACCTCCCTTCTGGTCATCTCGTGTTCGACGGCGGCGCGATTGGCATCCTCCTGAGCTTGCATGTTGAGCAGCACATTCTGCATTTTGTGATGGGCGGCTTCCATCTTGAGACGAGAGTGTTCTGCCATCAAGTTGTGAAGCATATTGCGAAGTTCCTCGGCCGAGGCTTCGGCGGCTTGCTGATGAGTTGGGATTGTGAAACCGGGTGCGGCAGCATCATCTCTTCGAGCGGCTGGGAGACAAGTTGCTGGAGGCGATACAAAGCCAGATTGTTGCGAGCCACTGTACACAGAGGGGTTTACCATGGTGGCGCTGGGGATTTGTAGCAATTGTGACGATGGAGGTGGTGGGGTAAGCGACGACGGAACGAGTGATGATTGGGAGGTCGCCTCATTGTCAATATCGGATCTGAATGATACCGAGGTATCTATCGGCGAGTTGGGCGCTTCTGTTGGAGGCATGCTGGTAGCTTGTGGTGATGGTAGACTGGAACCACCATCCTGCGGGGTGGCAGGGACGTCGACGTCGACGTCGAGCAGCAGGTCCCCTGGGCGGTCCTCGAGGAAGCCGTTCATTGTTACCGCCTGTGCAGATTGCTCCGAGTCCGAAGACATCTTGCAACGTGTCTGAGTGAAAGAGGGGTCGTCTTGTCAATCGAGTCGATGTTTGATGGTGGGAATAAAACGAGGGTCGGTTGGCTCTCCGTGTGAATCCACTGGAACACGTCACTCGGATTTAACTTTCACGACAGGACGCAGCGAACAGTGACACGAACGACGGCGACGGAATGGCGGGAAAGATAGGTAAGGTTAGGCAGTGTAGATAGCGAGCGACTGTGTGTTTATTAATTGGTGGTGTTTTTGGGTTTCAGAGAGGGGTGGGTTTCCCAGGTTGGTTGGGGCCCGAGAGCTTGTTGCTTTGCGTGCTTGCCAAATGCCAGCAACACACTTGTTTCTGGCCCGTTGCCCTGTGAATGAGGGCGGAATGGAAAATTGGAAGGGGTTGGCCTGCCGAAGCTAAACCAAAAACGTGTCGAGGCCGTGTGGTTCTGCCATGTGTCACCGCTCTCGCTTGCCTCAAATTGATGGATTTGGGGGCCAAAGCTCTTTGTTTCCCAGACATTTTTTTTAGCGTTTTGACAGCTGGAGCAGAGGAAAATCAGTGGAATTGGAATGCAACTTTCCAAATTTATCTACCAAAAAGTTTTATCTATATAATTATGCAACAGCTTCTTTTGGTCCCCTTAAGCAACCATGGCAAACCCAGCAGCAGCCACACCAGCAACAACACCAATCATCCTCACTCCCGTCGGCGCGGCTCCAGCAGTGACAACAGAGCTGGTCGAGCTAGAAGTCGCCGTCGAGCTTCCACTCTCCTGGGCTTCGGCCCCATTTCCATTTCCATTCCCAGTTCCACTTCCAGTAGGGGCAGCTGTCTCCTGAGCATCCTCAGTAACAGTCTTGGACTCGGTCACAGTCGCAAGAGTCGTAGGCGACGCTCTTGGCGCGGTGGTCGACTGCACCGCACCTTCAGTGTTCAAGTTGGTGGTAATACGCGCCGGGTTGGAAGCAGTAGTGGTAGCAATCACCGGCTCCTCGGCAGTAGTAGCCGCAGCCTGGAACCCGGTCCAGTATCTAGGACTGTAGGTATCCGTTCCCTTGTAGTTGCCGCACCCTGGGACGTTGGTCTTGGGAGGAGCACGTCCGCCGCCGCAGTCGAGAAACTCGCAGATCTCTCCAGTGTCGGGGAGGTACCAGAGAAGCGAGCGATATACGAGAGTGTCCCTCGTCGCGTAGGGGACCTCGGTGGAGACGCAGTCTCTGAGGTCGAGCTTGGCGGTGGCTCCGAGGATGAGGACCGAGATGGTAGGGATGAGGGTTGAGAGATGCATCGTGTCTGTTGTGGGTGATTTGTAACGAGTGTGTGTGACTTGATGTCGTAAAAATGAGTGTGATATCCTGAGATGGACCAAAAGAATGACTACCAAATTGGATGATGGGAGAAAAAAAAAGAAGGGAAAAGAGCAGATGCAACCAGACTTTTTGTCAATTCGCCTACCAGGCAACAAGAGTTGAAGAGCGGGTCAAACACCAGATCTTCGCAGGGCTAAGTCAGGGGCGGGTCGGACAGCGGATTGCTCTGGCCCCCTGACAACCAACTGGGAATCCTCGCGGGGAACGTCGGGATGGCTCAAATGGTATGTTTAATTTCTCGTATTCACAATTCTGGCCCAAGCTCGGGCATAAAGTATTTAGCTACACAAAAACCAAAAAACCAAAAAAAAAAAAAAAAGAAACAGAAAAGAAGCAGATGGGAAAACGACAACCGTCCCCGGCATCGACTCATCCTGATCTAGATACAATGGGGGGGGGGGTATCAACACCAAAACAATCCGAGAACCGTTACGCCTCCGGGTGATTTTGTTTTCCTTCTGAGCTCCATTGGGATCAAAAAGTAATGCGCCGTCTCTCCGATTTGGCAGAAGCACCACACTTGTCAGTCCCATCAAAGTACTCGTAGACCGTCGGGGAGTGGGTGACATTTCCGTAGACGCTGCCGCCATAAGTGAAGTAGCCCTGGCTTGCCGTCAACGGGATCTTGCGGATCTCGTCAGCGTTGCCCATGACCCAAACGGATTGCATGCCTGTAAACGTCGACAAGTTAGCAAAAAGCGGCAGTCACAGCGAGACATGTCAAACATACCCATCATCATGTGCGCCAAAATATGGCAATGAATCATCCACACACCGGCATCAGTAACCTTTGTTCTCCATGCTCTCCAACCCGCCGGCTCACCGAGACCAACTTGACCGGGATAGGCAAACATCATGGTGGTATCTCTCTTTACCGGCTTGTAGCCCGTCTCTGCAAGTCTCTTGTTGTTGGCGTCCGCATCGTACTTGCCCGGCCCACTGCCAATGTCGTAGTAATGCTTGCTGTGAGCATGAAACGGGTGCGTCTCAACCCCGCCGTTGGAAACCAGCGAACCAGTGTTTTGTAGCACGATCTCGAGTACCTCGCCGACCTTAGCAGCAAAGGCCTGAGTTTTAGGGTCCCAGCCACGATTGTTAACGGCGAAATCGTAATCTGGCACAGCTTCCGCACCACGCTGGTAAATGTCGACCAGAATCGGGCTGTGGTAGGTAAATTCGGTCCAAGGCAGGCCATTCAACTCCCAGACGACCTGCCCGGTCTTGTCATCAAACTTTTGGACGCAGTCAATGACGATGCGGCGGGTAACTTCCTCGGTGGTTGGTGCCTTGTTGGTCTCTGGGTAGAGGGGCTGGAATGTGTACTCGAGCCAGTCGGTGACGTTGGTGGGCAGGTTGACGACGGCGTCAGCGGGTGCTGCAGGAACTTGTACGTTCTGACTGTAACGTAGCACACCGAAACCGCGGTAGGCCTCCGGACGCCTTATTGTCTCGAACTGAATGAAGAAGGTCGACTTGTTACCGGCCGCTGCCAGTTCCTCGGCTGTCTTTGTCTTGAAGAGGACGTCGAAGCGCTGACCTGCGCCAAGCTGGATGTGACCGGTCGTCACGGGAGCGTTGTACTCGCTGCCATCGACTTGGACAATGGTGAGATCCGGATGGTCTTCAAAGCCAATAGAAAGGAACGAAAGCCCCGTGGCACCGATCATGCGGAATCGGTACGTCTTGCCGGGATCGACATCAATGACAGGGAGGGTGCAGGCAGTGGATGCAGACACCTGCTCCCTGTTTGAAGAGTCCCCAGAATCCCCCGAGTTCTCAGAATAGGAGTCAGAACCTGAGTCAGTATCATCCCGAGCGCGAACATGGCCCCCGATGCCCTTGAGAGGGCTGCCTGGGGTAACGCCGGTCCGACCGCCAAAGAATCCCCTGCCTCCACCTGAAGGTCCAGGAACTGCCGTCTTGCCAACAGCTACACCCTTGCCATTGAGAGCGATGCCATGCGTCTCGCCTGTCCAGCTGAAAGGCACTCCCATAAGACCATGGACCATGTCATCTTCACTTTTGGTGAAGAAGTCCTGGAAATGGAAGATGCGCTCGTCATCATATTCGTATGGCGAAACTCCGCAGTCATCCACGATCAGAGGGCCAGTACAAGAGAGCGCTTGCATCATAACATGGGAGTGGTAAAAGTAGGTTCCGGCATCGTCGTTCTCGGCGGCAATCTCATAGTCAAAAAAGTGGCCCGGCGGAATAGGCCATTGTGCAGCTTGAGGTGTCCCGTCGGCAAAAGGGGCCAACCGTTGGGTCAAGCCATGCCAATGCTGGAAATCTGTCAGTAACCAGGTGGCTCTTAAAGACAAGCGAATGCTGACTTACCATGGTGAGATTCTGGTCTGTCATATCATTGTAGACACGAACCCATGTTGACCTGCCTGGAGGGATGTGTAAGGCTGGCCCTGGTGACGTTCCATTGACAACGATATCGGTACGGCTTTCGCACGCTGAGGGGACATTGCCAACAGATACTCTGAGTATTTGATCTGGCGCGAAACTGCTGTCGTGTGTGACGGTCTGCCCTGCTAGGGCTGCTGGGAGCAAACTCCCCAATACCAGGGCAGATAGTGCGCTTGGTCTCATGATTTTGATGGTCTCTTGATATTTGTGTGCTCAACTGGGTGGTAGTGATACTGATGGAGGACTTTGGCTAAGAACCACCGAAAGAGGAAGTGTGTTAAATACCTACCAAAAGGGGTCGTTCGCCGGTTGCGTCGCCACACACCATTCCAGGCACGCGATGTTCAAAGCGGGCCATCATCGTATCCAACCACTTGACAGACTAGGTAAACAACAACTCGACGCTAAAAGAGCATCGAATTTAGAGCCGCTTGATCCGACAGCTTTGACGATGCGTTGTACCCGACCTGGTGGTTTGACAGACACTTGCCCGATGGCCGGGGGCTGCCGAAGGGGGCAAGAGGAACAAACGAGTTTGCTGTATACAGAACCGGTTCACTGGGCCGTTCAACATGATTTCGTTGATCGTCTCGCGCTAACACGATCAACCCCTATGTGCGATGATGACCTTGACGTGGTGGTGAAGGTTTGAGCGAGGTGTCAACCGCCCCGTAACGGCTGGCGGACGAACGACAGTTCGGCGCTAATTTACTGACAGCCTGCTCTCAACATCTCCGAGCTCAAACCATCCCAGATTTGTCACCCAGCCTCGATATAATTAGATGGATGCATCTTCAATTGACGTTGATGGACCGTGATCCCGAATGCCGATGGTCGCCCGTCGAGGAGTTGACAAAAAGAGAATCGAACAGAGCCGCATCCGAGGAGAAAGAAAACTTTCTCGCATGTCGTTTCGAGATGCCAGGTTTTTGTTTGATGTTTTTGTCGTCAATGACAGCGGAGTGAGTGGTTGGAGATGGAAAATGAAGATCTGAGGAGGGCTCGGAGGGGGTCATTGGGTGAAGACCAGGATTTACTCGCGGGTTAGGGTTACCGCCGATCCCCTTACCGACCCCCCATTCCCATCAGTTCGTTCCTTCCTTGCCTTGCAACAATTAAGGTAAGATTGGAGAAACCTGGAGACTCCATTGGAGGCCAAGTCCCCATCGCTCAGTTTGACCACTGAAGATTTCTCACTTTTACACACCAAATTTCTCTCACTTCACTGCAAGCCATGCCACCCCTCCTCCTAGAAGTATCTTGGGATCCTACGGAATTCGTTCTAGAATGTCTCGGCACGACCACCTCCTTCATCCTGATTCGCACCGCTTATAACTCGCTTCATGAATCGTGGATTTCTCCCCCTCGTTTTCGGGGACCGACCTTCCTTGGGGTCTTGGCTCGTGGCATGTCTCCCGCAGTCCCGCTTGTGAACTGTGCCGTTTACATCTGACGTCAACCCGCACGTTTGCTGTCATTGAGCGCCCCCTGTCACATGGCTTTCCATTTTTAGCTCCAACTTTTGTCACACCTTGAACGACCACTTTAGCCTCACCGCTCGGTCCTCTCTAGATCACAACAGGACCATCACCCCCCCTTTTCCCCCGGCGTCGTCTGTAATGGATCAACAACAGGACACCAGCCAACAAAACCTGCAGACCGAAAGTCCCGAACAGACCGCCACTGTGACCGACGCTACACGGAACTCGCCCGATACTTTATCCGCCTCGCAGCTGCACGCTTTGTTTGACATTCTCACACACCACGAAACGTATGCAGAGGTAGAGCGGTTCAAGGACCCATCAACCATCTCATCCTATGGCTACCCTTTTGCCCACCACGGTTCGGACGGTGCACCGACTTACTCCACAGACTCGTCGGCACCGCTGCTAGCAGGTCTCTTACGAACCATCGTGCTGTCTTTTCCAGGAGTCCGGGATCTCCCTTCTGATTTCTGGCATGTCAGGTTCCAAGGAATCTTGGAAAAGCTCGCCGAGGCCCAGCTTTCAGAAAGCTACGACAAGGGGTCACTGGGTACTAGAAAGATTCTGGCAACTGCTGCGTCGTCCATCCATGAGGCCGTGTCCAGAGGAATTCTGGGTGGTATTGAAAGGGGCGAGAAGCGGGATCTCGAAGCCAAGTATGACCGGTCACGCGCTGAGGATTTGGCTCGTTCGTGGGACGATGGACTGCACGAACTTTTGTATGGGGATTTGATTGATGAGCTTTTCAAGTGCGCAGCCGAGCGCAATAGCTTAGAGGAGCACTCCCCTGCGGTCCGCGCTGCTGCAGATTATACCGTCATTCAGTAAGTTTTTCTCGAATGGAGGGCGCAGTGACTATTGTTGACTTGATTTTCAGCATCGCGACGCTTTTGCATCATGTCTTTGTGCTCTCGCCAGAAGGGCCATATTTGTTGAAACTCTTGGAGAGCGTCCATAAACTATTGCCTTATTCTTTGATCAAGCAAACTCTTCGGATTGGAAATGCGGCAACCATGATAAATGGGATGATGAGGTTGCTCCTGGCAAAGATGGGCGTCGGCGCCATCTCCAACTGGGTTGGACTCACCCAGAATGCAGATGATGGGAGGAACCTTCTACAGAAGTATGAGACGACGAGTTCCATTCAAGACTGTTTGCTAAAATGTGTCTAGTATTATATCACTTGTGCTCTACTGGGACAGTGCCGAGTCACGAAAGACTGTCGATAAGATTGAAAAGGCCAAGAGTGACTCGGCACCAAGCAAAGCGCAGACGGCGGCAATCAGGGAGTTCATTGAGAAGAAGCCAGGGCAAGAACACCGCAAAGCACGCCATCAAAGCCTTGATGATCACACGACAATGGTGACGGAAATCCTCCGTCGTTCTGACCCGAGCCTCCTTGCCTCTCTCACCGACGAACAGCACAAGCAGCTGGCTCAATATTACGCCACCCTTCTCATGATCAGAGACCGCGAGGAAATCGTCAATGCCCTCTGTCGTCAATACCCTGACCTCTTCACACAAGCAATCAAAGACTTGATGTCCAGCTTCGAGCACATGATCCGAACAATTCACGAGAAGATTGATCTTCGGGAGTATGTCTCGGCGGCCGAAACTTTCCTCACCGATTTCATCAACGTCAGCAAGGGAAGCTCGACCACCAAACCTTCTCCATCGTCTTCAAGTCTCCTCAGCAGCTGGACCACGGGCTTCCTTTCAAAATCCGAAAACGTTCTGGCTCCCGAGACAACTCACGACAGCCCCCCATCGGTAGAAGATTACGTCCTAATCTTGCAGAAAAACAAACATTTGCTGTATAATTGGCTTCACCAGGTGGCGAGTAAATGTCCCGACCTCACAGAAGAGTTTAGGGTATGGGCGCACGACACCATCAAAGTGTTTCGACAGAGTAACAAGTCCGCAGTATTTACTGGGAAAGAGAAGTCGAAAGCGGCAGGTGCATTGAGTAGTAACCTCCAGCACCTGTTTGCGTCCCTCCCTGAGTCGACAAGAGCAGCGGTTGTCTCTGCTGTTGATGCTCATGCAAAGTATTTGGAGGATTTGGATGAGTTGTCAAATGAGAGGATGCAAAAGATTTTGGATAACTTGGGTTCCCCGGGTCCCCCAGAGAAAGTTGCAAATGGTGCCGGAAGATTTGGGTCAGTTGGAGGACCAGGCATATTTTTGGCAAAGTGGCAGAACTTGATGGATGAAACGTTGATTGGGCCTCTACCGGGCGGGAAGGTGAGGAAGGGGAGGGATCTGAAGGTGAGGGAGTTTAGCAAGGAGGAAGGAAGCCCGGACGCACCCGATGTCGCTTGTGTGGTTGAGGTCTTGGGGATGAAGTTTAGGCAGTTGGTTGGGGATCTGCTGAGGGAGGATGAGAGGTACAAGGTCAAGGATAAGATTGTGAGGAGTAAGCAGAGGAGGCATGCGAACAGGGGCGTGGATTAAATGGTAGACGGACGTTAGACCGGGAGAGGAATAGAATGTAGAGGCGGGATGGGACGGCCCTGCCCTGTGAGTAGACAGCGTGAAATAGACTTTGTAGAGTAATTTCATTTGTAAATGCATACTTTGTGTGCCTGCATGGCCATAAAGGCTGTTTGAGATGCTGGGAATTGGATTGAGGGAGTGCATCTGCATTACCAGTCACACACCCGAGGGGTCAGAATCAGTGTCCTTAGGCAGTGTGCCAGAGATGCTTCGAGTGGCATCTCACCATCTGACACGGAATGGGCACGTGATAGGCCTTCGGCTCAAGGTTCCGATGATTTCCACTTTTTATCCCGCCGTTGTGTGCCGGTGACCGGCACAAATCCCGCGATCTGGAAGAGTTTGGTGCCTTCGGCCTTGGACAAGGGTTGCATTTCCATGACATGCCCAAATGCCCGACAGATGGAGTGGTGACGCACAGAGAGTTGCGGTGAAAGAGGTCAGAGGGCACGAGGGTGACACAAGGAGGAGGTTGAGACACCAAAGCGCCGAAGGCAACTGCTAGCCAGCTGCGCAAAGATGATGGATCTCCTCGGTGTTGGTCAACAACCAACATCGACTGGATGAGGTTGACGCACAAATATCGCAAAGAATGGGGGACAAAAAGTTGCCCGAGATGACGCAGGCCAGACCCAATTAGTGACAAGGGTCTTGCTGATCCCCTGCAAGATTGACGAGGCATGCGAGGTGCCCCGCAATCTTCACGGATGGAATTCAGCGTGGGGTTTCTGGGGTTCAACCACTGGGAAGACATGATCAACATCATTAGATCAACACAAACGATATCATTTTTTACAAATACCATCCAATTATATTCACCCACTCTTTTTATGTGCCTGACACCGACATTGCATCGGATGACAAGTTGTGCAGGTGTGTGCAGGTCTGATGGTCGCCCGGCGGGGTAACCAGGTGGCCAAGCTTCTCGCCTCTGACAAACCCGCACAAAAGACGCATTCAAACTCACCTGACGGTAACCAATCCCGCACAAAGCGCGCAGACGGCCAGGCATGCAATGCAGAGGTGGCACTTGCAGTAGGTACATGTAACCACCATCCAGATTCGGGAGGATTTACAGGACCGTCAAAAGGTATAAGTAAGCCCGAATCCCCCCTCTTTGAACCTTTTGTCTTTCTTTCCATCATCAACCAAAGCCATCAACCCTTCACAACACCTTCTCTTGCTCAAACAACAACAACAACACACAACAAACCAACAACAATCATCAACATGTCTGGCAACTGCGGCTGCTCCGGCTCTTCTTCCTCCTGCTCTTGCGGCTCCACCTGTACGTGGTCCCCACTTTCAACTCATCATTCATTCTTCTTCGTCACCATGGTATCTCAATACACGGTTACTGACATTCTCTTGGACAGGCGACTGCAGCGGATGCAAGTAAATTAAATTGCTCCCAACAACAACAATTCACTCCTTGATACCCCGCACTTTTGCAACAAACATGGAATTTCTTTCGGGTTAGGGTTGGCTTCGGCCAGGACAGGGAGGCGGCGGTTTTGAATTTTTTGAGACGACGACATTATCACTATTATTATTGTTCATTCACTCTCTTGACAAATACAATTAACTCACAATTTTTGCTTTGATTGCCATCAGTTTTTGTGTTTCCCATGAGTTGAGGTTTAATCGGGTTCACGGATGTAACAGATCATCCCATCTTGTGTTGATTCAGCAGTACTTAAGTTCAGGGGTTGTTGCTGCCGGAGCGCAGCAGCTGCGGTATCGTACGTTTATCCGTGCATTCAGGGGGGTGTTGAAACTCCCCTGAATCGCTTCAAGCTTCTTTGTCGAACCATGACTTTATTCAACACTCGCCGTCGGGTCCGGTCGCAACGATGATTTATAAGTCTTCATTTCTGCTTCCAAATATTTTTTGTCCAAATTTAAAATTCTTAAATCAACGCCATCAGTAAAACATAATGTCTTCTTCCGCTCCCCGTCGATCAAACTCGACAAACCCAAGGCCAGGAAGCTCAGCATTCCCGCCTCCTCCAGGAAGACCAAGTGACGCCCCTCAGCCCAGAAGACCCAGCAACGCTCCTCAACCCCCCAGAAGACCAAGCGACACCTCCCTCCCGGCCCGCATATCCCTCCGTCCCTCCTCCATCCGTCCAACACCCCAACAATCAGCACCAGAACGCACATTCCCCCCAAACAACAACCCCAGAGACTCGCTCCGTCCTGCTCCTTTACGCACCCGCGGCAAATCACAGCAACAACAGCAGCAACAACAACCTCCCCATCAACGACCAACGCCACAACAATCAGCTCCGTCCCGCACCTTTCCCTCAACCGCTCGGCCACAACAACCCCAACCAAGAAGGACATCAATCTTTTCGAATCCGACCTCTCAAAGAAACGGACCGACGCCAAAACAGTCAGCCCCGAAAAGAACTTTTCCCCCTCGAGCGGGAGGGCTCGGGGCCGCACCGCCAGTACCATCAGGCTCGGGGATGGACGGAGCGACAAAGACGCAGATCAACCAGACGTACGCCATTGCCATGATGGCTAGTCCTTATAACCCCTTGCCGTTTTTCTTGCCGATTCCGTTGGGGGTGGCCATGTTGTTGACTGGGAGTGGGAGTGGGAGTGGGAAGAGGGAGGGACAGGGGGTATGATTTTGTTTTGTATTTTGTATTGATGTCAGATGAGGGTTTGATGAAAGGATTTTCTTTCTTTTTTTTCTTTTTTCTTTTTTCTTTCTCTTTTTCTTTTTCTTTCTCTTTTTCTTTTTCTTTCTCTTTTTTTTTTTTCTTTTTCTTTTTCTTTCTCTTTTTCTTTTTCTTTTTCCTTTTTTTTTATTTTTTTATTTTTTTTTTATTTTTATTTTTTTTTATACAGAGGATTGGGTTCTATCAAAGGAGAAAAAAAAAAAAAAAAAAAAAAAAAAAAGCCTGTAGAGTAGGATATTTTCTTTATACTGATTGATTTATAGAGGGGGATCCATTCCTAAATCCTCGTCATGAAAGCTTTGGGGATATGTTGTTGAATGGCACACAAATTCATCATTCCAGCGCGGAAATCGGGGAACGTCTTCCGTGTTAAGATGTACTCACCGTGGTGTGGCCGAGCATTCCAGGCAAATTTAGATCCTGCGGGTTCCTGGAGAGTCCCGACGTATTTACTCTACGAGATGGAAAAAGAAGAAGAATATAAGACCGAGACATTCAAAGAGATCGTCATTTTTGAACCGCATTCCCTCTCAGAATAGTGTTTAGAGAATGAGAATGTCTCGCTTGAATGTTTACTCGGTCCGCCCATCCCCTTAGAGCCCCTTAAATGCTCTCATTCCCCCCTTTTCTCACTATGAACTCTCCAAACCACCTCATCTTCTCCCACGCACAGATACACCGTGACCCCCCCATGCTGCTGCCCATCATGCGCTTCTCAATCCTGGCCCTCCTAGCCAGCTCCCTCCCCCTGACCCTCGCCCGCCTCCGCCCCTCAGAAGTGATCGACCTCCTCGACTCCCTCCGCCGGCAGTCAACCCCCTTAGTACGCACCTCGACCCTCCTCGACCTCGACAACCTCCGCCTCCTTATCCGACTCCGCGGCCCCTGGCAGGACGTCGTCACCGGCCTCGCGGCCCTGACCCTCGACACCAAAACCGTCGAGCGAACCATCAAGACCCGTCACTCCTCCAGCCGGAGCGAGCGCTTCGCCGGGCTGGACGCCACCGACATTTCTGACGCTTTCCACGATTACGTCGTCAGCCAGATCGATTTACCTTCTCAGTTACTCGAGGTAGCCGCGCTGGTGAGGAACGAACGCGCCGTGGGCACCGCGCTAGCTCCTGTTTTGAAGGATTACAGGGATGCCGTTGATGATGTCAGTCTTTACCTTACCTATGAAACTACTTCTATCTTTTTTTTTTTTTTTTTTTTTTTTGGACATGCATTTGGTTCCCGCGCTAATATGCGATACGTGTGTGAGACTTAGTTGACCGACACCCTCGCCGACCGGGTAGACGACGCGGCCAAGGACTCCATCAAAGACGACGGCAAGATCCTCGACCAGGCTCTCAAGACGGTCGGGGACGCCTACAAGAACGTCCGCGACGGGTCCGGCATCTCTCTCAGTCTCAGCTTGGGTATCGGACGCGGACGGTTCCACTGGGAGGAGATCGTGCCGGGGAAGGAAGCAGGCAAGACCGAGACTACAGACACCGCACAGACGACAGCAACGGCTGAGAATGCTGCCCCCAACGCTGCTGCTGCGGGCCCGGTGGACACGACCGAAACTGTGGCTGCGGGTCCTCAGGCTGAGAAGACCGAAGAGCCCGTCAAGACGGAGAACTCGGAGACCGTCAAGACCGACAAGGTTGCCAGAGGTTTCTTTGCTTAAGAGATTCGAGAGGTCAGAGGCAAGGATCACGAGAAATTGAGCATGTAGTTTGATCTTTACCTACCTAGCTAGCTTTGAATTCAACTAGGTCTTGAGAAGCATGAATATTTTCGGCTTGACCCGCTCTGTCTTTTAGATGGTTGGCAGAGGGTCTCTCCACGTCGAACGCATTATCATATCTTTATCTATTTAACTCGAGCCATCTTTGAGCCACATCACACGAACCCCTTCTCTACATGGACCAACTTAGGAAACATTGAGAGCAACGGCCCTCAAGATAACTACTCATGTCGGCCGACAACATCTGTCAATACAAGCCGAATACTACGATTCTCGCGTCTGATGCAGGTCACGGTTTCGCGGTAAATATTATTCATTCAAACTAAGGGAAAACCTTACCCTCCATTCTTCCTTCCTATTCCCAAAACCATACAGGTACATACATGAGGTACATACTCCAAACTCCTCTCTCACCACACTCATCGTGATCATCTATTTCATACAAAATAATCCAAAAATAAACACAAACCCAAACACAAACCCAAACCAAGCCAAAGACGAACCGAAGCCAGATTTAACCGCCCCCCCTCCCAAAAAAATAATGGTATCAATATCATCCTCTCGTCTCTGATCCTCATTCCAATCCCATCCTTAGCTCGTCCCCAACCCCCCACTGACTTCCCTCCTTCCCGGCATCCTGCAGCGCCATCCGAGTTGAAGTCCCCAACGACATAACAGCCGCATCGTCCTCTTGCTGCCCCCCAGAAGGCGTTCCACTCCCACCGCTACTCGCCCGCCGACTGCTCGCACTACCCCCCCTCAAAGAAGAATTATCCGTAACCTTTCTCCTCAAACTTCCGAATCCAGTCTTCCCCTTATTCGTAGTTGACCTGCTCGAGGTGCTCAGCATCGAAGCCGAATCACATTCCTCTTCCTTATCCTTGTCGCCTCCTCCTCTCGTCTTGTTAATGAACAGCGCCGACGACAAACTGCTACTTCTCGGACTCGAAGAGTAATAAATATCAGGAGTCGCAACGTCAGTCGTCGTAGCAGCAGGCGACATGATCGAGTCTGCCGCGCTTCGTGAAACCGCCCTCGGCGTTGCGTTATTATCACCTCCGTCCGACCTTCCATACCTCATGCCAGCCTCAGAACCGGGTTGAGTCTGCACTATCTCATCCTCAACCATATCCGCCTCAACCAGCTCAGCATCTCGATACCATTTCCTCCTTCTGGTCCAGCGTCCCCAACCGTCTTGTCCGCGACGACCATTTTGCCACTTCCCTCTGTTAGCAACTGCACTTCACGATACGACAACCTGGGGCTCAAAAATACATACCTTATTATCATAATAAACCCACCCCTGCTTCCCTCCGGGACCATCATAATTCCAATCCGCCTTCCCGTCCCCATCCTCAGTAATCACAGCCTCATCCGGCACCCCATCGACCTTCCACCTGCTCCCCTCAACCCACCTCCACCGCATATTACTCCCATCCTCCACCTCCGGAAGCTCAAACTCATCCCTCTGCGGAACAGCATTATTGTGCTCATCCGTCCACGCCGGTCTCTCATAGGCAAACAGGCTCGTTGTCCATCCCAATCCAACCCACCGTCTCTGGTTCTCGTAGATAATAAACGTAAACCTCACTCCGGTATCGTGTCCACCCCTTGCTCTTCTCAGCGCCTTGGTAAGTTCCGATTCGTGTCCTCGGGACGAAGCCTTGATGGACCCCGTGTTGGCAGCAGAGGACTTGTCCTTCGTCCCCGCCGCGCCGTTACCATTAACGGTAACCTCCGACCCTGGATCCGCCGGCGCCTTCTTGGCAGGTATCTCAAAGTGCAATCCCGTAACAAGAGATGCCAACTGGCGGATAGTTGCGCTCCGCCACAGAATCTCCCTCGTGACGCGAATAACCCTCGCATGCCACGTCAAAATGATCGTCCCAAACAGGAGAATAACCCTCTGCGTGGTAATAATCCTCATCGGAGGCAGCGTCAACAGGAACCAAAACGGGGTACACAGCAATATCCTCACAAAAAGAGTAGTCAACGCCGGCCGCGTAGTAGCACTCGTCGGCGTCTGCTGCGTGCTCAAAAAATCCGTAAGCTCCAACAGCGGCTCAAGCAAAATATTACACCGCGCGGTGAACTCCTTTAGATTCTCCACAATCTCATCCAGCGTCTTCTGATGTCTCGTAGACGTAGCCTCCGATATGGACCCCTGATTCCGCTTATGTCCACCGCCGGCCGTTCCCGTCGCATTTCCATTCTCCGCCTTACCACCACCACCACCACCACCCTTTTCCGGGATCCCATCCACGGATAAGTTCTTATTCTTGCCAGCCTTAACCCCTTTGGCGTCAGACGAAGACGACGACGGCAACGACGACGACGACGCGACCGTTCCATCCCCTCCCGTTCCGGTTCCAGGTTCACTCCAACCACTGCTGCTCAGCGGACTGAAGCGCCGACCGTACATGCCCATGATCAGAAGTAGAACAAGGATCAGAGGTCCAGCCGCGCGCACCAAGATGTCCCCGTAGAGCACAGCGGTCCAGTATACCACCACGAGCAAGAAGCTCTCCCACGCATCGCCGGTCGTCCACGTCAACAAGCCCACCAGCCTATTCAGCGGCAGCAGAAACGGATGACTATAAGCCAATGCGCGCGTAATCTGCGGCGGCGTGGCAAGCAGCAGCGGAGACTTTTGATGTACGAGAATGGTGCTCCTCCTCTTCGCAGCGGCGGTGCTCGGATTGGTCGAGCTCAGCGTCGCCGGGGAGAAAGTCGCGTAGGTAGGGTTCGGAGCAGCCGCAGAGGAGAAGACGGAAGAAGTCGCGGCGCCATCGTGTGTATTATACGTCGCATTTCGCGACGGGGTAGCCGGGCGTTGTTGAGAAGAAGACGTGGTGGTGTTGTTGTTGATGTTCAGCGTGTCGCTGCTGCGCTGGGCGCGAGGGGTCGACATGTGCGAGAGCCAAGGGGGGTCCTAAATTATTTGGGTTGTTTGTTTAGAAAAGAATCATCCCAAAAAGTTCACGGCCGGTTCCGATGAAAGAAGCCAGCGCCGTGCAGCATGGTTTGTGTGTGTATGGTATGTGTGTGTAGAGTGTTTGGGTGTGGTTCTGGTTCTGGTTCTGGTTCAGGTCCTTGGATGGGACGGAGCGCTGACGTATTGCATCTTTTTGCGTTTGACTCGTCAGGGGACTTTGGGACTGCGCTGGGGCAGAGAGGCGTTGTTTGGTTTGACAGATTGTCCGAGCTTCCGGCCAATCCAATGCCAAGAACAAAACTTGCCTGCTGACTGCCTGCCAGTGGTCAAAGCAAAAAAAAAGTCCAAAAGTGCGATTAAGGTATGCAACAGAAGAGGAAGGACAGGCAGGCGCAATGGATGATGATCTTCATAGAGAGAGAGAAACGGAAGGGAAAGAACCAAGGTATGTGTACTCACGAATGCAGCCATTAAAAGAAGCTTTTTCCCGGGGTTCGGCAGTTCCAAACCGTCCTTCACGTCATAGGCCGGAGACGCCCAGACTTTGACACCTTGGACATGCCACTGTTTTGCGTTGTTCAGGTTAAAATAAAATAAAAATAATGCGATGGGGATTTTGAGTATGTGTGTGCTGAGAGTTCAATTTGGTTTGAGAAAAAGGAATCCAAACCGCATCGGAATAAGAAAACCTGACAGATGGCCGAGAGCAACCTAGAAAAAGGTGCCCAAGAATGTTCGCCAAGGATTATGATTTGGGGTACTTGGGGGCTTGCAGACACGGGCGCTGACGAGATTTCCCCACACAGCCAAACCCGGCACGCGTTGGGCTTGTGACCCCGCGTGGCACATGCCTGAATCACATGCAAAAGACGCCGCGCCGGACCTTGGACGTGTTCAGATACACGTGTATGCTTTTCTGTCTGTGGCTTCAACGCCCAAATTCTATATTGGGTCCTACAGAAAAACTGCTGTCCCTACAACTTCGGAGAACCTTCCCAAATCCCCACTGATCACAAAAACAAAGAAACTCAAATAAACTGGCAAAAAGACCAAACTTGAACCAAAAAAAAAAAGATCACTTTTCTTCTCCTTTCGCCCTCGAGGCCGTGGAAATATCTACAAAATTAATACTATGTAATGTAATGAGACAAACGAAAATCTTGGGAATCCCTGTCTGCCCGAATTCCTCCACCCTCCAGCTTTTTAAAGAGAAATAAAACGAAACTTTCAACTCCGTCCCATTCCGTTGAGTCCAAAATAAATAAAAATAAAAATAAGGAATAGTAAAAGAGATTGACAAATGACTAATAAATACCTGTCCCCACTTCCGTTCCAAAAAAAAAAAAAAAAAAAAAAAAAAAACAGGGAAAAAAGGGAAAAGGATACTCCGTACCCAAGCCCAAGCCAAAGCTCAAGACGAAATAAAGTCTTTAAAAAAAGGCAGCCAAAAATCCTCCCCAGACAGAAAATAAAAGTTGCGCCGGAAAAACAGCTCAAGCGATAGGACACTCGACATCATTGTTCCAAGCCTTCAACCTCCGACAAAACTTCGCGGCAAGCACCTTACCCGTAACAGTGCCCCGCTTGGACGTAGTCATCGTCTCAAATACGAGCTCCATATGCTTGCCCTCCTTCTCCTCGTCACCTCCCGGCTTCACAAACACAACCTTGACCAAACAGCTCGCACCGCTCTCACCCGGAACCCGGATAGCAGTCTTGACCTTCTGCGGATCGATCTCCAGCGACGCGACAGCCTCGGGCGAGCCCTCCTCCGCCGCCTTGAATACTCCAGTCTTCAAATCCTCGACAAGCTGGAAAGACTTTCCCTCTGCCGATTCCCCGTTGAAGACCTCGTCATCGCCAACACGAAGCCGCCCAATCTCAAAAACTTCCTGCTCTGCTGATGATGAACCAGGTGCTGGGGTCTGTCCTCCCGACGCTGAGGTGGTTTCGGATTTGGTCGAGACCAAGGATGCGATAGCAGGAGAATTGGCTCTGCTATTCAGAGCGCTCACGGTTGGTGTGTCCAGGGGGCTAGCGGCAGGCGTCATCTCGGCGGGCTTGGAGATGGACATGATCGGCAGCGGAGTTCGGCTTTGAGTCGACTCGGTTGCTGACGGGAGAGGAGTCGGGTACTGGGAAGGAAGAGGCTGCACTGACGGCAAAGAACGTAAAGAACGTAAACCGGCAAGGCCATTAACACCCAGCGCCGGAGTTGAAGGAGTCGAAGCCGAAGCGGGAGTGAGAGAGGTGCTTCTGGATCGCTCCTCTTCATCAGCAGCTGCCTGTTTCGGTTGTGCCGGAGCAGACTCTGCGCGCTCAACCCTCAGGGCGTTTGAGATCCCCAGGCCTGTCGTAACATTGATGGTTGTCGGCTTTGGTGCAACGATCGGAGTCGCTGATGCACTGGCTGACGGTGCTGGCTCGACGTTCTCCTTGCTCGATTCAACAGACGGCACCTCAGGAGCCTGATGGCTAGGTGACTCCGAAAGGATGTGCTGGAGACTGGCGGGACTCGGCTTTCTGACCACAGCGGAAGGGGCGGGCGATGGAGATGCTACTTGTGGCGATAGAGTGTCCTCCTTTGCCTTGTCTGATGCTCCTGCTGCAACCGAAGACGTGAGAGATCCGTGCTCTCGGCGCCTGCTCGATGCATAGATCTTCTCCACACGCTTGCGCGGCTCTACTGATGGCGGTCGTGAAACTGGTTCAACACTCGATGCGGTGCTGCGTGAGTTGATGGCAACGAACCCAGAGGACCTGGCCAAGGCCTGAGCAGCAATTGCCTGCGCCAGAGGACCAGGGGTAGTAGAAGTCTCCTTGGGTGTGTCATCGCGGTTCGACACGCTCGTCCTTCGGCTGTCGGTGTTGGCCATCTCGACGTCCTCATCCGAGTTCGGAGAAGACTTGGCGCTCGAGGCTCGGTCAGATTCGGCGTCCGAGGCGCCCGCGTCTACCATCTCAGAGTCTTCCTCATGGCGAGGACCAGACGGGAGAGGGCGACGAGGTGTAGATTCAGCTGCTGGGTTTCCGCCGGGGGTGGTTGCCGCGGATGGGGCGGTTTGCTGCAGCACACTCGTTTGTCTCTGAGCAAACATCTCGAGCCGTAGTACCTCATAGTTGTCAACGTGCCTGATTGAGCGCGCGTAATACTCACGTGCCTCATGGAAGAAGGGCAGGTCATCTGGCACCGGCCTCTCGAGCTCAAAGGGCGAGAGGTGTTTAGCCTGTATCCATCCAATCTGCCAGTTGGTGAGTTCGGTGTTGTCAATATAAATCACTGCAAACTCCCGTCTCTTACACAGCGGGCCCCCGTCTTCAAAGCCCTCGGCCCACCCCAGGATTCCCGTGATGCGCTCCTCCTCTTTCTTGAAGACATAGCACTTGGGCAGCTTGTCCGGCTGACTGAGTAAACCAGTGTCGGCCAAAGTCATTCCGATGCCCGCTGACTCAAGAGTTGGCTCGTTCCATGGCAGCACAATGGCCGGGTAATGCTTCTGGTCCGGGACACAGAAACCCACGTAGAGACCCGGACTGATTGGATTCCAGATGGTGTTGGCGGTCGGTTTCCGCGGTCGAACGGGCGTGCCGGAGGGGCTCCCAGCCGGAGTTGCCGGCTTGTCGAGATTGGGGAATCCCTTGAGCGCTCGCTTTGTCTTGCTGAGCTGGTTCGCGTTGAAAGGCTTGTAACCATTGGTAAACGCCTCCATCACTTTCGCGTTGTTCCTCTCCATCAGCTCGGTAGTGCAACCAATAACACGATGACCCAAGGTCTCCACCGCTTTGCTGTGTTCTTTGGACATGCGGCCATGCTGCGCGCTTGCAAGATGCTTCGCAGCTCCTCGCAAAGGATGCTCGCCAAAGTGCACTCCGTGCTCGTCGCATCTGAGAATATAAAATGGACCGCCTTCCGGGAATTGGATAATCATGTGCTGATACTCTGCATTCCCATCAGCGTAAACCTCATCAAAGGTGACCGTCCGGGCGGATTGCCGATCATTGCCTTCCGAACTGCCGACATTATGTGACTGCTTGGGGCGCTTGGCGACCGTCTCGGAAGACACGGCCAGACTCTCGGCTTTTCGCTTGGCCTGATTTCCTCGCTTGTTAGCATCATCTTGGCTTTTGCCAGAAAGAAGGCGGCCTACATTTTCGTCCAATTGAATAGGCATCGAGCCGCTCGGCGCTGCAAGGATCGGGGCAAGCTCCCTCCGCTCAAGCCCAGGAAGTGGATGTCGCTGTTGGGGTGGTTGTGGCTGCTGTGGCTGCTGCTGCTGCTGATGATGATGGTGATGATGTGGCTGTGGTTGCTGTTGCTGCTGCTGTTGCTGCTGTTGCTGCTGTTGTTGTTGTTGTTGTTGTTGTTGTTGTTGTTGTTGTAACTGGTGCTGATATTGAGGATGCGGTTGCGGGGGCGTCCTGTTCGCCATCATCGGAGGAAGTGTTGGCGCTGCCAGCGGATGGGCGTGACCCGGGTGTGGTGCAGCATGGGGACCAGCTGGAGGGTGAGGCCATGTCATCGCCGATGGTGCCCTAAGATCGCGATCTCCGGTCGGTGCCAGTCCGGCTGCCTGACTCATCAAAGTTGGGAACTGTTGGGCCGACAAGTATTGACGAGCAAAGGTCGCCGAGTGCTGCGGCGGAGGGGTTTGTCTGGCGTACTCGGCGTGCAACGGAGGTGGTCGCGGGCCAGGCAAATGTGGATAGTAGGATCCAGGAGGAGGCGTGTTTTTCGATACTTGTCGCTCTCCATTGATTGGTGGTAGTGAATGTCGACTTGGTTGCAATGGGACAGCATGTCTCGCATCAGATGAGTACGCAAGTGGTCCCGTCGACGGTACCCGCGATGCCAGAGGCAGAGGAACCCGCGCAGATGGCTCGGCAGACCCGCCCAATCTCCTCAGACCAGCACTTGCAGGCACTTTTGCTGCCTCCTTCGATCCGCTTCCATTGGGCAGCGGTGTTCGCTGCGCCGGTGTGGTCTTTGGTGCCGCAGGAGTCAAATTCAACTCCTGGGGTGCCGAATGTCAGCATATACGAAATCCCTACCAGATATGACTGAGTCCAGCTACTCACTTTTACCCCAGAACCTAGGTCCAGAATAGACTCCCACATATTCAGTTCGGCATCATCGTGGCGTTTTTTGAGCGCCGCTTTTTCCTGGTTCCACTTCTCCTCCAAATCCCTGAGTTTGTGTTTGGCGTTTTCGCGAAGCAGTTTCTTCAACGACTCTTTCAACTCGGCCGCTCCCTCGAGCTTAAGGTACTGGAGAGCTTGGTCTTGAAAATCATCTTCGACTGCTCTCCTCGACGCCTCATACGCCTCCCGATGCCTCCGCTCCTCCAACGCATGCTTTTCCTTCAGCGCTGCCAGCTCCGAGTATCGAGGATCTAGTCCATCGGCCTTCTTTGAGACCTCTGCCGGCAATGATGCTGGTGGGTGTGGTGATGTCGACATGATGACTATCTGACGCAGCCCTTTCGTCGCCACGCACGGGCAGACAGGTCGCACGGATCAAGACTGGGATTTTTTTTTATACTGTCCTATATGGGCTGAAATACAAACGACAGCCAAGTACTGTTACCGTCGGGTTCGTCTGTGAAACTGCATTAGGATCGAAGTTGAACAAATGAACTGTGCAGTTGCATCAAAAAATGAGGTATGAGAAGATGTAGATGACGACGATGATGGAAATGATGAAAAGTGTGTTTGCTCATGCATGGACCTTGCATACCAACCAAAACATCATTGAACAAAAGGATTACTGGAAACGGGAGTTGCGGCTGCGCAGGTTCCGAGTTTCCCAGCCCGTGTGAAAAATGCAGCTATGGGATATGAACTTGAATTTCCAAGGCAGGAGAGAAGGGGAGGGTGGGGGGGGGGGGCGGAAAGGGATGTGGGAAGAAGGAAGAGCTTTGTGGGTCGGGAAAGGACGATCGTCCAAAACACGGAATGAGAGACACGCGATGCAATGGCGACCCGAGATAACGACACAAACACGCACCGCCCGATACCCGAGTGCCCCGATGCTGCTCAGCAGGGTGGAGTGAGTGTGACAAACAAAAAGGAAGATGAAAAATAGAATTAGAATTCGGATTAGAAATAAGCATACCTCTATGAGTAGTGTGGGTGGGTGGTCCGTGATGGTTTCCAGGTTTTCTGTAGAGGTGGTTGTAAAAGGAAGAGAGCGGGAAAAAAGTGTAAAGTCAAACGGAATTGGGGAAGGCAGGGGACGTAGTGTGTATGTACTCTCTCACTCTCGGGTATGGATGTGTGGTTACGGGGGGGATGGCGAAACGATTAGAATTTGCTTATTATTAGATGCCGGGGTACGCTCTCTACTTTTTTACGGGTTGCCTCGAGTGGCACTTTTCACACTGTGTTGTGGGCAATGCGACATGAGGCATAGCACCATTAAATGGCACAGCTAACTCGATCTGAGTTGTTGGCGTAAAACTAGCGACACAAGAAATGGGGCTTGGATCGGTGGAAACGAGGGAACGCGACAGGGATTATGGCAGCGTAATAAGATTTAGCGCCAAAGCCTGTGTGTGTCCAGTGTTGAACACGCCTCGAGTGAGAGACTTTTTCCCTTTTGCTGGAACCGACAGCCACCGTGGCCCTGTGGCCCCTCACATTGGTGCAACGTTGGAAGCAAATAGAATTCCGAATACAAAAGGTTGTTGAGGGAACCACCTTTCCCTCCCTCGGACCCATCACTCGGGAAACAAAAAACCGCTGCACATTTCCCTTCAAAAATCCGATCCATGGTGACTGCCGGATCCGAGAGAATTTGACTCCACTTTCAGGCTTAGATTTAGTGCGCCTAGAATCCCCCCGATCTGCTCTCGCCGTAGTTCTCCAGCGGAGAATTGCTGCAATCAATTCAATTCATCCAATCCATTACATCTTGATCCCTGATTCTCGCGATTCTTTTACAACTAATCCGAAACAAAAACCTGCTGATCATCCACCCCTTCGTCGTTGCCAATCAGCTGCTCTAGGTATCGTCATCGCGTTTCACCCATTCTCTTTCTAAACACCTTTGTATTTTTCGGCTATTACTTATCCCTGTTTCTCTTTTTTCGCTTAACGCATGCCCACCGCTCGGTACGTGCGTTGCAACTTGCGGCATATCACGGACTACGATTTCGGACTATTGTATGCATAACCTGCTTGGTGCTATAGGCTCAGGCTCTATGATGCGATGGGCCGCATGCGATGCGATAGCATTGAGTGCGACTATGAAAATGCGCCCGATGCACCCACACGCGGCCGGGTGATTCTGCAGCATGTTTTCAGCTTCTCTAATATCACGCAAATTCTCGCGCGCGGGTAGCTGTCCCTAAATTATCTATCAGTGGTCGGCATATACTCCGACCTCTGGGTGGTGGACATGCAAGGAGGCGGAGGGAATGAAGAGGCTGGATGGCTGGCTGAGGCAGGGAGCAGCTGGACCTACACTTTTTGATTATTTCTCCTTGTTCTGTTCCAATTGATGATGCCCATTCGCATGCAGCCAAGAACCTTTTGGATAGTAAGAAAACGGACTTTTTTGGACCTTCCAGGTTGTCGCCCAATTATGACTGAGCCGGCCAATCGAGTGGTGGTTTCGCAGCGTTGCAGGGGGGGTTACAACAAGGGGAAAAAAGGGAGGTCAAGGGTACCAAGGTGCACAAAGAGGGAGGGAGGAGATGATGCCCAGAACACACCGACCCAGGTTTGGTGCCCAGACAACATGAGCTGACACCACCCAGTCACGCAGTCCCCGCAGATCCACGAGACTAGTTTCGCGCTCAGCAAATCAGCAATGCTTTGTAAGAGCCAACACTTGGAACTACATTTTTAGTCCGAAGCGGCCATCATACCTTACACATCATGCAGTGACCTTGTTCGGGCGAGGCAAGCCGTAACGGCGGCCCAACCAGTCTCTCTCTTTCTCTCTCTCTTTCTCTCTCTCTCTTATTATTTCACATCCACTGTGGCACCCAGGTTTCTGTCAGTTGTCAGCTGAGCAAGATGAAGACCTCTTTTTTTTTTTTTTTCTTGAGCAATCGACCATGACCAAGTTTTATTCAAGGATTTGAATGGTTTGCCGGGATCAGTCACCGACTAGAGTTGGGCTACTACTACATACCGTCGCATCCCGGCAGGGAGGGACGTCCCAAAGGATCGGAGCATAAAAATCATCCCCATGCTACAATTTGGATCCAATTCGCGCGGTCGCAGACAGGGGTCCGATGTCTGAGAAAGAAAGAGACCCGGCGTGGTGGAGAAAATCCGGAATTCGGAGATTCAAAGCGTGGCGCCACTGAATGACTCGGGCCGAGCAGCTGACGACGACGACGACGACGACGACGAAGATGAAGAGATTTCGATGATTATTGTTGATTATTGTGAATGATGAAATGATTGAAAAAATGAGTCACAAGGCGTCTGACAGAGGGATTGCACTCGGGGCTGCTGACCCGAGTATTCGCACCATTTACCACATTCGCACATCATTTCTCGTAGCACTGGAATCAATTTTGAATGAAGGGGCAATATCGCCAGGATTAGAAGTGTTTTATTTCCATGATACAACTGCGGTAGTCATGAACGGGACTTTCAGCAATAAGCCGAACCCGGCATATGACTTTCTACTATATTTTCTGCCTGCTTGGCTGACTACCTACTCGGGACACATATATACATCTGTATGATGAATCATGCGCTTAGTCCCACTTACACATCACTCCGAATCACCGTGACTTGGTTACACCCTACCGGTATACGCCATCGGCAAGGCCATTATCTACCGCGTGTCATCAGTCGCTGTCGCAATTATGATTACTGATTATGGATGCGCCCAGCCAGCCCAAAAGTATGTACACATTGATCCCGTCTTACATGCGTCGGCGGAAATGTCACCCTTCCTTCCATTCCTACTCGCTCCTACTCGTTTCCTCTAAGGACCACGTCGGAGGGAAGAGATAACGATCGCGGCCAGTGAACCAAGATACCGAACCGCGCCCCCACCCCCTCCCCCCGCCTCTGAATGAAGGCATCGCGACCTTACCTTACAATGGAATCGGAATCGATAGAAAACGTTGAAACGTGCCGAGGACTGTCGATTTTTAAAACCAACCTCGGAATGCAACTTCACCCCCTGAGGCTGACTGATCGGCTCGTATACCCGGACTCAGAATCCTTGCATATATAAAAAAAAAACAGCCCGGAAATGGCAAAACCTCCCGATGTCACAGGGATTTCTTTTTCACATCTTCGACCCCTTAAAGATCGTCACTGGCAGCAGTGGAAAAACAAGCTCCTGATCAACGCATCATCATTTTTTTCATTTCATTTTTTTTTCATTCACAGTGCATGCAAGATTGATGAAACCTTGAATCATCCTAGGATTTGTTTGTTTGTTCTTTTTTATACCCCAAAAAGAAAAAAACATCCCCGTTGGCATCTCCCAACGTGCGTCGCACGGTCCCCTTTTCTCAACCACGCACACAGTGAGGAGTGAAAACTGAAATCGACTCTTGACTACAAAAACGGCAAGTTGCAGTTTTGTCAGTCAGTGTGAACCAACAAGATTTTTTATTTTTTTTTATTTTTTTGGTTGGAGGGGGGAGCATTTCACTCATACAAGCTGGCGGCCGCCAATTGTAACCGTGTCAGTGTTTTTTTTTTTTTTTTTTTTTTTTTTTTCTTTCCAAAAAATAAAAAAAAAATAAAAAAATTTAATCACAGGCAGGCAACGAAAAACTACCAGACTCAAAATGTAGGTACCGTGCAGCGTTTGCAGTGCGCGCGCACGTTTGCAAACGCTATATAACTCAGAGGCCCAAAAAAAAAAGGCGATGATTATGCACCCGGTCCGGTGAGAGAGAGTCGCAAAGGTGGCGCAGTTGGGCGTTTAGGTGCATTGATCCGTTCGGTCGGGTCATGTGGTCGGGCCTACATACTAATCTGTTCGTAACGAGTACTAGGGCATACTGTGTGGTGGCTCGGTGTTTTACTGTGTGGTTCTTTTTTTGGGAGGCAAGAGACGACGCCACCGTGAAATGGCACAATAGTTAATCCATATCACTTTGATGCACGGGTGGGAAATGGCCCCAAAAAACCCCCCAAAAAATTTAAAAAAAAAAATTGGCAAATGCGCTTTGTCTTTGTTGTCGTAGTTGGGCGTTTGCCGTTTGTTGGGTTGGTTGGTTTCGAGTGGGTTTTGGCTTTGGCTTTGGCTGTTGTGTGCGCACGCACTGCATTGCATGCAATACCACACCACATACAGCGAAAGAAGCCACCCGAAATGGAAGTGGTTTTCACAACTGACTGCTGTTGGCGATTTCTTTTGGTACGGCAATCTTTTCTCTTTCTCTCTCTGTCAGTCACCTAATTACCGGAGGATTGTTGTAAAATCCCTCGAGTCGGAATTCCTACAAAGATGTTGAAAATGTGCGTTGGAATCTCAGTCACCGTTCGTGAGAGTCATGAACATGTGCCACGCAGCCACACCCAATACAACTACACCAAGAGTACTGCAGGTAGGCAAGAAGGAGGGAGGGTAAGGGTTTCAAACTAATTGCCTAAAATTGTATACACTATGACGGTGTGCCACAAAGATACATACCCTGCTCGGAACTTGGGCCGCGAGCGGGAGTGAGACGGTGTTGGTTGCTGGGGGGTTGGGGGGTTGGGCAAGATTTTGTCCATACCTACAAGTTCTTTGACCGTAAGGAGGAAGATGGATGGACTGCGTGGTGACACGAGTTTCTTGGAAACCAAAGAGAAAGTTTGTTCGCGTGTGGGTTGGTTCGGATAGTTGCACATGATATCTCGGATAGCATGCGTCTTGGCTCCTCTCTGTGTCTGTGTTTACGGAAGCAGCCACAAAACTGATTTCTTGAACAATCTTTTTGGGTGTTTGCATAAAGAGCGGACAAGATGGTTTGACAAAGTATATATATGGATGTATGTACAAATAGTGTAGCTCGCGTGGTGGTGGCTCACAAGTCACAAGTCAAAAAAGAAGAGACGCACCAGTAGCGCCAACAAGTCACGCCGAGGAATTAATTGTTGGCTTGGGTGTAATGGCTTCCCTTTGATGATCGAGATTCGGGTGCGCAATCATGCCCCGGTATTATCATATCATTTTTTAGGGTTTCCAAAATGACATGTTTGCCGAAATGGTAGTGCCGTTGAAAAACTGCCGTTGAGTCATCATGTCGTACAATATTTTCGAGTCTGCCAATATGGGAAATGAC
This sequence comes from Cladorrhinum sp. PSN332, assembly GCA_033297175.1. Lineage (NCBI taxonomy): Eukaryota > Fungi > Ascomycota > Sordariomycetes > Sordariales > Podosporaceae > Cladorrhinum > Cladorrhinum sp. PSN332. The sequence continues at coordinate 180,279 of MU858831.1, read as the reverse complement.
GCCGGTGGCCGCTGTTACTAAAACTTTTCAAATACGTGGCAACACAAACGGCCACATGTCTTTCACGCTTTTCCCGTCATTCCCGGATAGGAGGTATCTTGTGGTTGTCGGTTTTTGTTCCGTTTGTTGAAAAACTCCCATTATCTGAGGATTCGAGACGGACCTGTCACATCGGTTATCTCTGGACAGAAAGGCGTCATCGTGGATTCGTGGATTCGTGGGGAGATGACGCGGCCTCGCAGAATTGGTCTTTTTGTCCGTTTGCACCATCACAAACAAAATCTCACCAAAACATCAAAAATGCCCATACCCACGGCGTATATTTTTTAATCTACATTCTACACAGTATATATGAATGAAAAGCGGTCGAACGGCCCGGACTTGCCGATCACGCCGCACCACGTTATACGAGCAGGCTCGTATGCAGGAATCAAAAAAAGACAAAATACAACATAGTGATCTGGTCTGTGGCAATTCAGTTGCACTTTTCCCCTTCCCGAGCAATTACTCACGGCAGTGAGTGTGGCTCTCCCATGATTTGAGGATACATGGTGGCTGCCCCCACACACTAGTCAAATTCCTCTATCATTACACACCAGCGCCATTTAGTTTATCAGCTGAGCATCAGCCATCGGGGGGTGAAATTTTAATCCCTCAGAAAAAAAAACACGAGAGATGTTCATTTCCTGACGATAACCAAGTCCTTGTGTGTTTCGCGCGCCACTGCTCGCCACTATCACATGCCCCCTTTCACGGGCACCCTTGTTTTTTTTTGGGTTTTTTATTCGGCTTTTTTTTTCTTCTTTCTCGTATCTTTGGCACAAATCAATTCATCTGGGATCGGGGTTACGCCCCGAGGCGTTTCGATTTTGGGGACGGTGTCATCAGTTCAAAAAGGAAAAACAGACCATCCAATTGCGTCAATGACTTGTTGGGTTGATGTGGTCATTGGACCATCGTTTTGCTCCAATGGTGTTCCAGGCATCCAAGAACAAGAACAAAAGAAGCGAGAAGGAGGAGGTGGGAGGAGTCTTCTTCATCTTCTCCATTTGGCTCTTTTTTAAGTTCGGCTTTTTGTGCGCATAAATCGCCGTGCTCTTGCGCCTCTAGTTGCTTATTTAGCGTGACAGCCTATTACACTGGCAGGCATCCATCATCATCATTTCTAGGCAAGTGCTGTAGGTAAACAATGATGGGGCAGAATGTCAACACTACACCGCACCGTCTCGTCATCATGTAATCATCTCCACCCAGTGTATTCTGTCGAAGCAACAAGAAGAAGAAACAACAACGTGACACCCATGTGCATGTGGTTTGCTCATTATGCGCGATCCACTCGATACGGATCAGTACTACGATCCGCGCGTGTCACACTCGGATCCCTCCAATGAACCCATCCGTCCATTCGGAGATCGGAGACCGGAAACGGACCACAAGAAGCAACCACCCACCGACTGGCACCCCAAAGCCACCCCCTAGACCGCTAGTTTCTTCCGTACTGGCGGGTCATTATTCATTCATCATTAACCATTCCATTCAATGTTATCATCAGAGTGAACGAATCTTCCCTGAAGATTTTTCACCAGTGTCAGGGGAAAAAGAAAAAGAAGAAAAAAACAGAAAAAAAACAAGCGTCATTTGTGTACCGGTGGCTTATGCTAGTCAGATCTTGAGGATGGTAAAGGGAAAATGTGCCGAATTTGGTCCTTTTTTTTCCTTCTCTTTTTTAAAAGAGGTAATCGTGTCATCTTTTTTCATTGGAAAAAAAATGCCAAGAAAGGGCTGTGTTGGACCAAACTCTTGGGAATCTTTTTCTCTTGGATATCCACAATCATGATCCCAGATGCATTGTTTCCGGGAAAAGGAAACGAAATGGAAAAATGGAACAGCGACGGAGTTAGTTAGCTTACCCACCTACCTACCTAGTGTGCTAGTCTGCTAGCGGCCGCCGCCGACTAGGGGTGGTTGGGGCCTGGGACCGACCGACTGGCATGTCGGTTTTTTTTCTGTTTTTGGTTTTTGCTGTTCGCGGCGCATTGATGTTGCGGAGCGCACTGTGTTTATCATGTTTCAATAGTGCAGGTAAGTTAGTTGACCTGGTGAAAAGATTGACGGTTGGTGGTGATTGCTTGTTGCAGCAGGATGCACACCGTATGTCGGTAAGTTTTCCCGTTCTGGGCGAAATGAGAACACAAAAGAGAGAGAAAAAAAAGAAAAAGAAAAGAAAAAAAAAAGGGGGGGGGGGGGCGAGATTGTGTCAAGTTCAATCTGACTAGGGTGGAATCGATTGTGTGTTGATGAGCAAAGAACTTTTGATGGCGTCTTTTGGTGAATCCTTGGCTTCCCCCCCGTCGTCCGCCGTGTGGCGGCCAGGGGGCGTCGCGCATCATCCTACGTTTACGGATACCTAGGCGGAAACATGAAATTACCACCTGCAACAGCCAGAATGTGACGGTGATGAAAAAAATGAAAAAAGAAAAGAAATTTCAAACTTGGGCTCATACAGTATGAAAAATGAAACTCGTTGTGTTGATGATGATGAGCCCCTTTTTCCCCCGTCATATCAGCATCCGTGTCATCATGACTACAACATCAGCCATCATCAACACGATTGGCGTGATATTACTTATACGAGTATCATGCATCATGTATGTACTGCCTGCGAGCGCATGTATGTAGGGCGAAAGAGAAAAATGATACGTCAGTGCTCATCGTGCTTTCTAACTAATGGTCACACAAATTGTTTGTCATGGCATATCGACGACACACCTCCGGCACCCACCAGTCCTTCATCAGCACAAACCGTAGAATCTGACTGGCCGGCTTCTGATGTAATTCGGACCATGTGTAAGCTACTTGATAAGTTGGGCGACTCAGCCCCCACACTGCGTTAATCCCACGTTGGGCCGAAGTGATCGGGGGGTCCAGACCCAAATGGTGATATGATATGGGCTGCGCCTCACACTTACTGCGCCAAGTTATCCCTCTATGGCCAAGCACACCAGTGCGGACGCGGATTAATGCGTACAAAGTCCGGTCTCTGATGCAACATGAGGTTTGAAGCTCGGACTCGGTCCAATTTTTCTACATGTATTGATGTGGGAGGAATCCTAGTGTTACTCTGTGCCTGTAGTGCGAGTATCATGTTGATTTCACCGAGGGAGGCGTCATAGGGCATGAGAAGGCTTTCGAGTTTTAGGCCCCCAAGCGTGTGTAAGACCTACATTAAGTGTACGGCTCGGAACGGTCTGTCGCTCAGCTTTCAGGCGTACGGATTTCCACTTTAGGATAGCATTCTCAGCAACAATATTGTATGCGAGGCTCGGTCGCTCGGGTGATATTGGCATACAGCAGGGAATTATGCCTCGGGCGACAAAGTTTCTGCCCCCGCGCGCCCCAGTTTTTCCTCGAGCCTTGGTTGAGAGTCAGACAAGAAGAGGATGAGTACAAGTCAATCAAAATGGAGATAACTGAACGGATCCTACTATACGTGTGAAGACATGCCGTGTCACCTAAAGAGCCGCAGTGCAGTGCATCACAAGAACCCAGCCGCAGAAAGCCAAAGAGACAACGATAATTATGACCAAATTAAATCTACAGGACGAAAGCGCCTCCTAAAGGTCCCATTTGCCGGATGATGCTGCAATGCAACACGAAACCACGGTCGCAAGGAGGCGTAGCCTCTGTGCCATGATTGGATTGGCCGACTTTTGGTTATCGATGAACACGCCGTGCGACCATCCTTCCTTTTACTCCGTGCCCGCATCACAAAAAAGCACACAGGAACTTATAAGGTGGTCGGGGGTTTAGTTGTGGGTCCAGAAAGTCCGACTACTTGCCGTTTGTGACGCAACACCGTGGATGAGGATGGCTTGTGCCTCGTCAATGAAACCGGCTAGTGTTGGGCCACTCATTTCTATAGCTTTGCTCAGCATAAGCTGACCTGCGGACAGTTCCGGACACTGTGAGGAGTAATCAGGTTTATATTCAAGTACGCACAAGTGTAGAGGCTTCGGCTATGGCAGACAGATCCCTTGAAGGCCATGTTGGTTTTACATCGAGTTCGGAACGTAGAAATGCTTACCTGCCACCGCGATTACCATATCACCATTAAGGGAAAATCAGGAGCCGATATTCGCGCGCGTTAAACAAAACACACACATTTAGTCCAACAATTATTGAGGATTTGTAACCAAGTTGTAAATAATCAAATTCCTCGACGCAAGTATTTCGACACCGATGGCCAATTGTCCCATTCATGTTTGAGAGTGATTTCTAGATTGCCTTTGTTCAAGCTTCGCCGAGCTTCTACCACACAGGCAATACTTATGCTTGCCATGTGGTGCTTTCTTTGTTTGGGCTAATGGGACGTGACGGCAAAGCACTTCAGCACGGCCGAGAACGGAAATATGTTCAATGAGCGATGGGCCCAATACAATGTATCGAACCTCATCAACTACCAGCTTGTGCAAATAAACCTCTCCAGCTAGTGTGCTGGTACCAAGTCCGTTCTCCAGACCATTTGGTATCTCGACACCAGCAGAGCTACAACCTTTCAAAGATACACTTTGCTCCGTCCAAAATGTCCTCTTCCCAAACTCCCCGTGCATTGAAATACTATCCCAACCCATCCGCCCACAAACACGACCTCCTCGCGCTTCGCAAAAACGAATACTACACCCTCCCTGAATTCTACACCCGCGTCAAAGCATGGTACACAGCCGAGATTGACCGACACCTTCAAAACACCACCACCACGCACGAAGAAGGCAAGCCAACACCTGCGGACTCGCCCGCAGCCTCCTCGAACCCCCAGGTTCCTCCTCCTCCTCCTCCTCCTCCTCCTCCTCCTTCTCCTCCTCCTCCTCCTCCTCCTCCTCCTCCTCCTCCTCCGCCTCCGCCTTCAAGAAGAATCCAACCCTCCCGCTCAGCCAAACGCCCCGCACCGTCACCAAGCCCCGAGACAATCCAACCCGCCTCAAAACGAACGACAAAAAAGGCATCCGCAACCTCAACAGGCGACTATATCCTCCCCCTCGGCCAATACTGGAACTACAAAGTACTCACCGACCATGGACGTGAACAGAAGAACCGTGATCCACCCCACGCGAGAGAATACGAAAACCTCCCCGGCATACCGGTCGCTTACTTTTTGCTGGCGGCAGCAGACGCCGTCCGGCTCAAAATGCTCGACTTGGCAAAATCATCAAACGAACCCGAAACAGGTAGTAAAAAATATCTGCAGAAAGGAAAAAAATGCATCTTGGAACTGAAAAAGTATAAATCTAAACAAGGGTTCGAGAGCGCATCTGCGCTGGAAGAGAAGGGAGAGAGTTGGAGACCACCACCAACGGAAGGAACGCCAACACCAAGCGGCAGCAGCAAGATTGAGTTGAAAGGGAAGGAAGGGGTAGTGGCAGTAGCAGTGTCGAGAACAATGCCGGCGACTCCTGTGGCTGAGATGGTGCTGAGTCCTACGTTGGGGAGGTGGGATGGGTTGGATGGGAGCAGGAAGGCGGAAGGTGAGACCATAAAGAAGGAGGAGAAAAAGAAGAAGAGAGTTAGACGAGCGGGGACTGAGGATTTGGATGGGAAGGTGGTTGATTCTTTGGAGTTGTTGGGGGTGAAGTTTGCGGTGGATCTGTGTGGTGTGGGTTTGCCGTGGAAGGTTGAGGAGGGGACGAGGATTCTGATGCTTTGATTGGGGTTTAGGAGGGAGAATGCATGTTGCGAGAGATATCATCCTCAGATTTGTTGATGGGGGGTCTATATTTGTCCATTGCGAGCCATCTTACACAATTGCTAGTTGACCTTTTGAGGATATAGAGTTACCACTCCATGCTTAGCATATGAATGCCGAAGGGGATGTGGGAATCTATCTATCTTACCAGCTGTTTAAGTCTCAAGGTTCAACCTGAGCAGCGGCCAACCGCTATAGCGTACCAATACAACAGTTTCCACGGGCCAATTTCAGAGCGTCTTTGGGGTGTCCAAAATTAAATATTCTCAGGTTGACCCGCAGTACCATGCCAGCACCGATAAGAAAATTACTCAAACACACAGGCCACAGGGACTCTTCATACTGAGCGCCACGCCCGAGGCTCCAAGATACGCATCGTCGTCATGATCACTCCTGTGGCGGAAGCTTAGACACCGAGAGTCATTGGTTCATGATGACAGTCGAATATGCCTACCATGGAAAGTTCCCACCTTGATTTTGTGTCCTGGGAATATCTTGAGGGTCTCAAAAACTGTCATCTGGTTCTGGATTCAGATAAATCGCCGTCTGCTCCATTCCCGTGGTGCATATTGATGGGAAGTTACATGTAGGCTCTGAGAGAATTTCGGGATCTTGAGGTGGACCTACATATATACAAGTAGCTGATGTTGTTGATCTGCTGGGTGATAGACCTTGAGCTATAAAAAAACACCGAAAATGACATTTTGGGATATATGTTTGCAATATCAAATGCGGATGCTTCAAGGCAAGTAAAGTAGCAGTGCTCCAGTCAGAGGTGCCACACCCCGTCGGGAGCTACCATACCTTGTAGCGGTGAGCGGAAGTAGTTGGGACGGACAAAGTGGATGCCGTGTACATCACCTCTACCACTCAAAAGGTCAAGGTTGAGTGCCTTGGAGCAAAACGTGGCAAAACAAGTCTTGAGAAGCGGCAACATATCAGTGGCAGGAAATTACATTTACCTAACAGGAGCTGCTGTGAATCGTTGAGAGATGGGGTTGAAGCTTGAAATAGGTATACCATGATTGGAAGAACATGTTGTTAGCAGAGCTCGGGCGACATAACTTGGCTTGGCTGTTACAGGTAGCATTATGCGACCGAACGAAGAGCAACTCATTCAGCGGTGTAATGAAAGCTGGACTTGCTCCAAGAGAGCTGAGGAGGAGTGTAAGAATGGAGGATTATTTCCATCCGAACTTGGCATCCGAACCCGGAAAGCTGATCGTGGTTTTTGATGGTGCGCAATAGTCACTTGGCCTCTCGCTGCCATGCTTTGCATATTAATTTCTTGACCGTGCTGCTCACTAGAGACCCTGGCTCTCGGCTCTTGCGGTTGGATGTGTTGGCGTTGTTTTGGGTCAGGGGTATTTACTGTGGCGTGCAGGTGGAAGTATCATTGGCTCACAAAAGACCGTGTGAATCCTTCAGGGCCTGGAACCCGATCTCAATGGTGCATTGAGGCTGACGAGCTAGTGAAAACCCAAGCACCCTTTTGGGATCTGACATCAGGACGCAATATCCGGACCTCTCAATGGGTTTGACGTTGAGAAAGGAGTTCAAAATATGGTCAAGTATCACTAGTCCCAGACCAAACTCATTCGTTCGTTATTCGCTCTTTTGGTGGCATAAACCACGTTACGCTCTTTTTCCAAGATGCCAACCGCTGTTATGTCGGTCAATCCATTCAACCCGCTGTGTGCTGTCAGCGACTGTCTAAGGCAAGTTGTGGGCTACATTGACGGCAATCCCGAGGACCAGTACGCCGCGTGTATCTCAACCTTTGGGGTGCCTGTCATTGCAACCGTCACGCCCACTGCCGATGTTGTCTTGTCCACGGCCACAACCACTGTTTCCTACATGGACATTGTCGTCTCTCTCACAACCCAGACCTCAACCCTCCAAGATACGGTGACTTCGTACGAGACGGCCTTCGAGACAGCTACCGAGTACACGACGACACACGTGTCAACGATCACGAATACTGTCACCGCACGTCCCGCTGTTACCACAGTATACAAGAGGAAGCATCGCAAGCGCAGGAATTGTCGTCCCGAGCCTTCATCCACCCTTACCCTTTCGTCCGAGGACCCCGAGACCGAAACAGCCTCCACAACATCCACTTCGGTCTTGGAGCCCGCCGTCCCAATTGCCTCGAATTGTGCCAACCTCGAAGAGTACTCGTCTGCCTGCTCATGCATCACCGCCGTTGAGACCGCCCAGACCGTGACTGCACCGGCATCTACTTCTACCTCGACTATCTACGAGACCATCAGCGAGGCAATCCCTTCTGTTTCGGAATCCACAGTCAGTGTGGTTGTCACCACTGTCATCGTCAAGCCTGCCACCACCACTGCAGTCACAACCGTCCAGACAGCTCTCCAGAGCGCTACCACTGTCGTCACGACAGTTCAAGCCATTCAAACTGCTCAACTTGTGTGGGATAGCCCAGGCAAGCCAGACCGGAAGCTGAGCGTCGGTGTTACTGGGCATGCGACATGGGCGAACACAGGAGCAACGACAATTTCCTTGTTCTCAGAACCAGGCAGGCCATATCTTACAGCATCGCCATCCCTCACGCTGTGGATTACCGAGTATGGTGGATCATATAAATTCGGACCCTTGAGATTTCTGACCGCCGCCTATGCTTCGAGCGGATCTTGGAAGCCGGTTACCTGTTCGGTGAACCCCGCCGGCTACGTCAACTGTCAAGCATCCAAAGACAGCTCAACCTCCTACACTGCCTTCTACGAGTGCACGGACACAGGTAGTATGACTGTTTATTTGGGTACTTCTGATTGGGTCGAGACGGGCTGCGCAAAGGTCAACGTCAAGCTCGTGGCGCCGCCGTCATAAGCCGAGAATCGTTGGGCACAGAAGCCATTTCAAGTTTCTCCACGACGGTATAGGACGAAAGGAAGAGCTCGAGAACGTGACTGGGGATAACATGAGTCGTAGTAGTAATCTTAATACATGACCTGCTCCATTTCCAAATTGCGACTCGGGAGGGGTGAGCTGAGCGAGCAGAGTTTATTCTGTGACATCTTTGCTTTCTGAGCATGTTTTAAATTAGGACCTCTGCCGTCTTCAGACCAAATCCATATTTCCCGAGGGCAGGAGTTGGCCTGTGATGCTGCTCCCCTGGTTCATAAAGGCCGGCAAGTCTTGCCAAACGAGTGAGAGTTTGCTGACTCTACCTGCTCATTTTGCTTAGATTTGGGCGTTGCTCAACTTTGCTCTGGCAAGCATCCATTTGTGTCACTCCATCAGCTCTTCCCTCCCCTTGACGCGCACACCCGAATTGCTCCAGCACGATGCCTGCTACCCTCTTCTCCCTCCGCGCAGAACCCTTGCCTGATGCCAACAAGGACGCCGTCACATACCACCGCCCGATCACCCCCTACCCATCCATAGAGACTGATATCGTCCATGAAGATGATGATGCCCCCATCCGCAAATCGAGACTCATCAGCCGCCCCTTCACATGCACTGAGATCCTCCCCGAGACCAACCACGTCTGCGACAAGCAGTACACCAGACGGCACAACCTCAAGAGACACAAGCTCAAGCGGCATGTTGTCACAACCGAGGCCCCGAAACCAGCGGTCCATCTTCTACCCGCACCAACAGGGATGCTACCTCTCCCGCCTCAGCTTGAACATCCCTTTTTTGAAGCACAGTACATGTATCAAGACTACAATCACGACCCCCATTCCCAAACCGACCAGCACCCACCGCCGCACCTTCAAATTCATCACCATCACGACTATCCCCAAGATGACCAAGTCTTCCACTGTGGGACCCTGAATCAGCAACGGTTCCGACAGCAGGCAACCACGATCTGTCCCCAAGATTTGTTGTACCACTCTCATTCCTATCAGAGCAATTCGAAAAATGAAGTCGACGGCGTCTCAGTCTTGCTCAACGAGGTCAGCACCAGACTCACGGCCGTTGGCAGTTCCCCGGCGCAAAGTCAAATTCAAAGCCAAGACACGAAAGAAAGTCGCGGTATGAACGAAGGAACTCGGCCGTTGCTGGGAATAGGATATGACGCCGCCCTGGACTTTAATTTCGGTACGAACGGACATGCAGAACACCACGGCAAGAATCTGTGGGTTTCAGATTATTGGGAGAGATTCATGGGAGAGGCACGGGTAGTGGATGCTACGGTCGGGACTGAACTTGACTCGGAGTGGCCTGTCGAGACTGATCACGTCGGTCTCGAGTGGTAACTGTCACGATTGAAAGGTTATAATCATGGTGATGTTGGTGGTCATGGATTCTAAACGGTTGGAGTAATTAATCCAAGTGGCTGGTTCTTGCAGGTATGGTTCAAAAGTACCTATGACTTCTTGCTTACATGTAGAAGTGGAATAAGGCCGAAAAAGTCCGAGGGGGTATCAGTTCGGGAACGATGATGTGTAACTAACTGGAAAAGAGCCATGTTGGTGCTCGTATTGGCGTGGTATGTACTAGTCGGGTTCTGAATCTTTAAAAGCTCTTTGAAGACAAAAAGTCCCGCCCCGAATCCTGATCCAGACTCACCAGTATCCGCTGCAGGGAGTTCGACAGCGGCTGTGCAGCAAACCGAGGCCGACAATCTTGACCCTCTCTACTGCAAGCAGAAGACGGAAATCAGGAAGAACAAGCAAGGAGCTCGTGGATGGATGTGGCCATGGGTGGTACCTTACTTTAAAATCCATGGAACTCTCTCTTACTGTCTTGCACAGTTAAGTTGAATATACCTGGCAAGTAAGGTAAACTTCATTGCTCAGGTAGTGACAATCATGTTACCTTGACTGCTTTTTCTGGCGAGGACACCAGAATGAAGAGGTGGGGGGGCAAAGGAGGAGGAGGTGGTGGTTCGGAGAAGTACTAGGCATCTTGAGTTGAGTCTCTGGTGACATGGAAGTGACAGCTTGACAGCTGTACATGTAAGTCCAGCGATTCCCAAATTCCTCAGGGGTCCTACCAACGAACATCGGACACCGACAAGCGAGTAACACAGAGAAGGCGAGCTTGGGCTCGAGCAACCTGATAGATGAGCTGCCCATTCAACATATCTAAATATATAATTTCCGCCAGGTCTACCTCTCCCTTATTCCACCGGCATCAACTGCGACTCGCGTCTGCGTCGAAGCCCACCCACCTAAGAACATAGTTTCTAGCCACCTCTGCAACCATGGCCGACGACAAAATATGCAGTTTCTGCAAAAAGCAATTTACATCACCGTCGCACCTGAAAAAACATTTAGCACAAACTGCACACGACCTTTCGCTGGAGATAGTGGTCCCCGAATACATGGATTGGAACTCATCTGAGCACCGGCCCGTATGCACCGTAAACGAATGCAACCAAGAATTCAAAGATGCGAACGGACTCGCACTGCACATACGCGAGAAACATGCGCCCAAGGCTACGGAAACGAAGTCTGAGGAAGAAAAGAAGTCTTAGGTACCTACCTACCTATTTCTCGAGCTCGAGTTATATGTAGTGTTACTCAGGATTAAGATTTTTTTACTAAAATCTTTTTTGGAATTGGTTTGAAGGGATTTTTGACTTATAGGGATGGATCGGGGTAAGTATGTAAATGTACATGTACATGTCAGTTTACAGTTAAACAGCATTCGGCGGTGGTTGAGCTAAGCATTGGTAACCTTTTTCAATTTCTGTGGGTTGTGCTGTCTGATTTGGACAGAAGAGCTTAGGATCATCAGACACTGCATGATGGTGAATTTGCAGTCGGCTAAATCGAGATCTGAAATGAGAACCATGATTTTCAAATAACGAGTATCGAATGCCAACGGAACCATGAAACAGGTGTCGATGAATGGTGTCAGATTCCAATGCTTTGTGCCACGAATGCCAGCCTCGCAGTGCAACAATATTTAAACTTGTTCCCCGCAGGAACTACCACAGTTCCTGCGCTATAGCTCAACATCTCTGATGACATCTTCAGGCTTGCCTACCTAGTGATCACCAAGAAGATAAAGGTGGAACGAGATTGAGTAATACAGCGTGTCATGGCTATGTGCTGTCATGAGTAATCGTACCATTACCTAGAATATCTGTTGAAGTGTAGAACTGAACTGGCTTCCTGCATGCAAGCGACTGTGTTTATTGTGATCTCACTGCCAGTGTCTGCACGAAAATTAGGAATTCTAAGCCAAATCTGGGAGCCATCATAGCCGTCTTAGCCTGCCTCAGAGAAAGTGTTCAAGTTTTCATCGTATAAAATGTGTGCTGAGCCCTATTTTGTCTTAGTGGTCTTTGCCATATGATGTCATCTCAAATTTGTCAGTATGACATTGAAGTGATAGCTTATCAGCTGTCCGAAACCTTCTCACTTGGCCACTCCTGAAGACATCGGATACCTGTATTTAGTGCGCTGGGTACTGATATGTGCCCAGGCACCGCAACGGGGGAGGAGCAGGAGGTTGTTCGGATTTCCTCTCAGTCATACGTTACTTATACTTTCTACACAACTTGAAAGGTACATAATGCTTCCATGATATGCCCAGCCAGGCAATTTGCTCAATCACTCAGACAGCCAAGATTGAAGTTGATCATTCTATAGCACCAAACCATCACTGGCACCATGTCTGTTACAATTACTTTGCCCCCAAAGATTTATTGCACCTACCCAGGCTGCAAGGAGTGGCGTTTCGGGGCCATCGAACTCAACACTCACCAGGAACTGCGCCATCCCGATATGACTCCTGTCCCATTGACCGAGTGCTGGAGAAAATGCGGCACGAAACCCTCCTCCCCCGAAGCGCTGAAAAATCATCAACTGTTTTGCAGGTATCCCGAAGAAACGCTGACGTGTAAATGGGGATGCGGTGCAATGCACATAGACCAGGAAAGCAAATACTATCACGAAAACATGTTCTGCCCCAAAAAGAAGGCTTGAGCGTACGCCAGTCCTCCACTCAGCGGGCCCACTCGTCAAGTCTTGCAAGTTTACATTGAGATGGCGAATATCAAACACTGACCAGGGTAATCATGGAAGGCAGGATGAAAGGCAGGATGAAAGGCAGGATGAAAGGCAGGGGACGGGGGCCGGCGAGTCATAGAGTCTCTTTTCATAAACAGTCGTCAGGCTTTTTCCACCAAGAATAGCAACAGTACTAGTCATAGTTTTGCTAGAAGATCATCAATACACACTATGCCTTACCCTACTAGTGTTCTGATTACCAACGTGATGAAACCCATTCTCGCTTTTTGAACAGTGATCTAGAACTTGTCATATCATGCGCAAGCCTCTCCCCGTCTCCCGTAGGAAGAAAGCGCCTTGCCTCTATAAGTGGCAGAGGCTCCGCTTCTGGGCTGGTGGGAAATATCATCACCTTATTTTCCTCTCAGCACTGTTCTCTCTTATTTAAAAGTCTTTCAGAATGGTGTTAAGTTGCAGGCGGGGATGCGGTCCTCAGCTTGTCTCGCCAGCCTTTCTTGCAGCCCATTGAAAGCCGTTGCCGATTCAAGTTGCATCGGCCACTCTATCTGAAGGAAAGTTCGGATTTCCTTTCAGTCATAAGTTACCTATACTTCCGACACAAAATGTATATATTGCCTCCACGGTCTGGGTGCATGCATATGGGTAGCCAGCCGGTCAACTTCCACGCTCAATCACTCCTGACAGCGAACTTGATTATTCCATATCACCCAACAACCGGGGACTTAAACACATCACCTTGTCTACAGGTATACATACGCAATGGGTTTGCTGCCAGAGTATTATTACCCTGTTAAAGATTGCAAGGAATATCGTTCCTCCATCGCAAATCTCAAGATTCACTTTTCGAACGATCATCGGGGCATCGACATTGTCATTCCGATTGAGCTCGACGAGTGCTGGAAAGGATGCGGCACGAAACGCACCAACCACGCGTCGCTAAAGGACCACGAAAGCATCTGCAAATACAAGATTGGCCAGCCTCGGAGTTATGCCCCCTTGTATGCAAGTGGCCTGGATGTGCCGATGAACGTGCAACGGAGGAGTGGCTCCTCATTCACGAGAAATACTGCGCCAAGGACCCTGATAACGAGATCAAACATTAGCTCTTCTAATCGAAGCTCCAGTCCTGAGCTAGCAGTTAATCATGTGCCTGTCTGTAGCCTCTTGCAAGCGGGCATTCAAGTTGAAGACCAAGGTGTATTTTGGGAGTGGCAGAGAAATGGAGTAATTAAAATCTCCCTTCTCTTTCGCGTCCTTATTTAATTTTCTTTCTCATTACGATTATTAATGAATTCAATGTTGGTGTTCGTTTTTGGGGTACCGTATCTGGTGAATCCGTGGCAAGTGTGGACGATAAAAGGCCCAAGCATCAAGTATACGTCCTTGAACGTAACACCAAAAGGTCATGGGGCTGATACGAAGGATGCCTATGGTGACACACTCTTTGCACACTCATCGTAGGTAGTTCGGCTATGAATGATTCTCATGTCTCTATGTTGTTTTGCTTTGTGACTATAGCGACAATGGGAACACAGTGAGCCAGGTTGAGCAGCAACGAGAACTTCTATTCAGGCGAGGATTTGTATCACAGCCAAGGTCTTAGATGTACGTGCTTGACTGGGTGCTCGATACGATTGCTTGGTTGCTCACACATGAACAGCAGAAACTGGTATACATACCTGATATATATATGACCATCATTTAATTTTTCAAGATTTCTCCTCTCTCAAAACACATCTTTAACAGAAATAGCTCAAACCCTTCACATAACATCGTATACTTATCAACATGTCACACACTTGCCGCTGGTGCGGGGCTAAGCACGAAACCGAGTGGTACCACAACTTCCACGTCGATAGGCTGTGTAAGAAAAACCCGTCGCTGCAGCATTTGGCCCCTGCAGCGGCCGCTTCTACTGCTGCGGGCGGAGGTAGCTACACATGCTGGAACTACAAGTGCGACGAAAAGTTTGACACCTTTGAGCAGCTCAGGGATCACCAGATAATGTGCAACATGCTGACCTCTGAAGAAAGGGAAGCAAAGGCAAAGTATGTATGCAAGCACTCCTCCTGTCTTGGAGTTTTTGGAAAATGCAACCCAAGTCTACATGTAATGTAGATGCACAAAGGTACCAACATGTAACTGACATGATCCTCTCGTCCAGGTTCAAGTCAACTTCAAGCTTCTCAGGCTTGGCGTCCTCTTCAAGTGCAGCCGAGCAAGGTCTCAAATGCAAGCACAAAGGCTGCGAGCAGACGGAAAGTTCCTCTGAAATGCTTGAAATTCACGAAAAGTACTGCACGCAGAACCCTCTGTTTGGTTTTGGATCACCGTCAACGGCGGATGAGGTTGTGGCGACGACGTTCATCCTCTCTGGCGAGGCACTGGCAGACAATGAGGCGCTGGCGGGCCCTTACAAATGTTGCGTGTGCGGGGAACGGTTCTGGAGCGAATGGGTCTTTGATCAACACGAGGAGGAGTGCAAAAAGGGAAGCTAAAAGGGCAGATTTAGTTGGTCACAAAACCCCAGTTTGATAACCTTTGATAACCCCCGGCAAGACTGTAACGAATACAAGATATCATAGTCAAAGGCAGAACAAGACCCCATTGCAAAATTTAAACTGGATACCATGGCAGTGAATATTCTTCTTTCTTTTTTTTCTTCTTTTTTTCTCTTTTTCTTTCTCTTTCAGACCTTGAAGTCCACCTTCGAAATGGTATACCTCTGTAGGCATTGCTGGACGAGGTTTCCCCTCGGTAGTTTGCGTGACAGGCACCAGCGAGGCTGTGACGGAAATGTCAGCCGGCCTTCCCCTACGGCAACCATGTCTTGATCTACGCACGACTTGTTTTTAACGCCACCGGGCTTCTTATGCAAGCACGTTGGTTGTATTCACAGAACACCTGAATACGACCTCGAATTGATCAGAGAACACGAGAATAATTGCTTCCACAGTTTAAAATTTCACTCACGATCCCCATTGAGATCTAAACTACCCTCACCGATGCTGCCCCTACCACCTCACGAATGCAACCTGTGCAAAGAGCGCCTTATGACGGCGGATGGACTTGCTTGGCGCAAGAGAGAGAAATGTCCCGAGAAGAAATAGAGTCTAAATCGATCCATCCAAGTGCTTGGGAGAGTTTGGCCACCGCACACGGACGTGATGATGGACTTGGGGACACATCCGTCAGTGTGAGGTGCCACAGATACACATTGTAACATGCAGACAGATACGGAGTTGTCCAACCAAGTGACCACGTAGTCACTATTTCCTTTAAATTCCCAGAAGCTTTGTTTCAAGGATACATCTTTTGCTTTAGATACTAAGATATCTATCTACCTACTCAACATGGACTTTGCTTGCACGTATTGCCGGGCCGTCATTTTGGGCGCCAAAGAAAACTGCGACAAGCATGAACAGACATGTGATAAGAACCCACATTCTTTGGCCGCCACCATCCTGGCGGCCCTGGCAACGCTGCGGTCAACACCTCAAGCAGGCTCCTCCTTCGATGTGCTTCCAGCTCCAGGGGCTGGACTCGGATTACTGCCGCAGCCGGGTTCACTTTCAACAGCCGCTTCAGGGCTCAGACCACCACCCCCGATGAGACCACTGCCGTCAATACCAGAATCCACTGGGGCTTTCCCAAACAGTATCAAGACAGGACTCGGACACATTCTCAAGTAAGTATCATCATCTCCAGGATGGCGTCAAGCGAAATCCGACTAAACTTGACATTCACTTCTTAGACCTCCTCCTGGACTCCCAGCTCCATTCCCGGCTCCGTCCTCGGCTGGGTTCCCGGCGCCTTTCCCAGCCCCGCCCGCCGCAACCCCGTCTACAGCCCAGGACGAGGTCGACTACGAGGGTTTATGCTCATACCCCTGCAAATCGGGCGTCCCATGCATGTATTGGCCTCGAGGCTGCAGAACCGTGTATAAAGAACCGCCGCCCGCTCATGGTCCACCTAATCACGGTCCGCTCCTGGAGCACGAGAAGGACTGCCTGTTCAAGGAACGACCGCCACCTGGCGCAAAACTGACCGGGAAAGGACTGGAAGGCCTCGCGTGCAGCAATTCCGCTTCTGGCTGCACGTACAGGCAAATCTCATGGGACGTGGATAAGTTCCTTGAGCACCTGCAGAATTGCTCGTTCAATCCGCCGAATGATACAGCCAAGGTTTTGCCTGCAATCAAGTCTGCGCCTACGCCGGTTATGGCTATGGTCAAGGACCCTTCGTCGGAAGCTCAGCATGTTTGTCCGGATTGTGGAGAGAGGTTTTGGTTGAACATGCCGCTGGAGCAGCACCTGAGGGAGGAGAAGGAGGAGTGTAAGAAAAGGGGAAAGGGCGTGGATGAGAAGGAGTGAAAGTTTAGTCAAAACGGGGAGGCTTAGATGATAGGGGTATGGTTCGTGAAGGGTAATGCACGGAAGCAGTGGCCGGTAATTTCAGCATTCTAAAATGAGATTTTCTTGTATGTACAAGACCGCTGGAGAGGAGTATGGAGAAAAACCGACCACCACTATAGTTCTTTTCTTTGTAGGTATTCATGGGGGCAAGCCCCCAAACCCCCGGCCTCGCTTCGCTCGATAATGCATGTTTTAGTAATGCTTTTGTCTATTGGCTTTGGAATACTGGCCCTCGAATATTGGCTTTGATAGACTTTGAATATTGGACCTTGAATATCAGCCATCGAATACTAACTCTCTATAGATTACCCTAACTCTGGTAATAGCTTGTAGGCTGGCACTGGCACTGGTATTAGCCAAAAAAAAAAAAAAAAAAAAGAAAACAAAGAAAAAAAGAGAATCGTAGACTAAGAGGAATTGTAGTATCCAAGCCACCCATTAGTTAACAGACGCTCGATAATTAAGTCTTACAATTCATTCGATTAATAGCCGGTTACAGAATTCTTGTGATTGTGTCTGTGAGGGGAGAGAACTTGAAGTTCCTAACAAATTCTTAATTATATTTATAATATTAAATCAAGTCATTTTGGAGCTTCGCTCCAACAAATTAGTTTTATTTCAGGTCCGAATGTGCCAGTTTATGTGAAGTAATGCTGTTGTGCAATACTAAGAGTGAGTCATAACAGAGCTAACCATGGCACTGCACCTGTAGACTTATTCATATGACTGAATGAGTTTCAAGTTTCTCAGCTACGAGCAGTTGGGTATGTATAAAATGTCAACGGCTGCCATGTTGTTTGGGGACCCGCGCAAAAAGGGGAACCGAGATAAATGGATATCAGGGTTAAAATCCGAGGGCGCGGAAGGGGCCAAGACCCATGATCATACCTACCTGTCTGGCTCCTTCTTTTACCTACCTAGAGTGCTGCCTTCTTTCTTTCTCGTTCACGCATCAGGAAATACGTCATCTTTTCCAGATCCTCCTGCCTATTCACAAAATTATCGCCCCCAACCATTACACGTTGTGGTTTGGTCGACAAAATTAAGTCACTCGGCTTTTTCTTTCTTCTTTTTCCCATCATCAACCATCATCAACCACCATCAACCACCATCAGTCATCAATATCGGGGCATCGTTACCAACGCCGTGATGGGACGACCCGAGTTGATTTCTCCACCCTGCGAGTGGTGCGGGTTGCAATTTCGCACTCCATTGTCGTAGGCAACGCACGAGAGCACTTGCCCCCACCAACCGACACCAGAACCCGTGCCTTCTTCTGCTCTGACCTCCTCGGGTAATCAAGCACACGATGCTCCGGGCGGACATTCGAACGAGACCTCGTCCGAAACTGTCGCCAATGATGCGGGAGATACAAGTGTCGGAAAATCGTTGGAAAAGGACAAGAAAACCTCGAAGGATTCGGTGCGTGAGCAGCCTCGAGACGAGACGTCCCGGGACGGCCAGGACCCAGAGCGTAGCACCTAGGAGGAGAGGATTCTCCTCTGCCGATATTTCGCATGTATGTACGTGGGTGTCGATCGCAACGCACTCGAGGAGCACGAAAGCGGGTGCGTGTTCGGGATAAATACAACGCCACCGGTGCCGATATTTTGTACCAACGCGGGCTGCGACACGGTGCACGAATCGAAAGCTCACGCCGAGTTCCACAAGAAGCATGTGTGCCTTTACTCTCCAATCTATGAGCTGTATCTGGACCCCTCAAAGAGGCCCACGGGAGGAAAGTGCCCTTTTCCTAACTGCCCTCGGATATATGCCGAAGAATACATGCGACATATCCACATGCTGCACTGCATGCATAGACCGGATGATCCCCCGTTTACGACAGAAAGCACACTGCTAAAGGACGTCTGAGTCGGTGCCGGAGAGGGAGGGAAGGGGACGAGAAAGTCGCGTTTGTTTTTGGGAATTTGTTCAACAAGAGCACACAGCGTTTTATTTTGTTTTGACAGTTTTTGTTATCTTTTATATTGATAGCAACTCAATTAAGTCACTTGCTTTACCTAAGTTTCATTTTTATTCATGTTTTGCGTGCCTGTATCTATCGAAATTCTCCTTCTTTTGAGCCTCGAGTTGTTTCCCAGTGAACGTGCCACTGAAACCAGTTGTGATGTTCTGCTTTTTTGCAGTCCTGCAGGACATTCTTTTCCAACTTCATGTTCTTTCCGACCCGATTTGGAAAGACGAAGAAGGGAGGATGAAGGATGAAGCTGGAAGAGGTTGTACCGAAAGTATAATATGCTTGGGAAAGTGTCCTCTGGTTTTGGAAGAAATATAGGTACATATACCTAGTCCTGCATATCCAAGTGAATTTTCGTCAAAGAGTACCTTGTAATATATATTACATACCTATTTACCTGTATATGCTAATAATAGATAGTTATATAGAAATTAGGGCTTATGGGAAACAAGTCCCGCAGACTTGAGACGAATAAAAAGGGTGGGTAGTTGTTAAAATGCGACTTTTTAATACGTGAGAGCAAGGCGCTGGGAAGCCTCATCCAATCATTAGGCTAGGGATAAAAGGACCCCCTTATCTAAGACGCCTGCTGCAACCTTCGATTCCCCGATCATCTTGCCTTTAACGTGCTGCCTTACAGTCTATATCCACTTTTTAGTGTAGGTTATAACATAGAGGTATCTGGACCATAGGCCAGGATGGCCTGTGCCTGCCTGCTGCAGATAGGGCATTCACCACATCCTGTTGCCTGCATGCACCACATGATTAATAATTATTGCGGATTTTGATCTGATGGAACAGCCAATGACTGATGGGAGGCTCCCTTCCCTCCTTCTGCTCCCCATCCCAATCCTCTAGCGATTTAGTCAATATCTCTTTTGAAAACTCATGCTGAAAGCCAAAGTCGGCACCATCATCTTCCTCATCTTCACCGTCCTTTTTGGACTCTTCGATGCGACGGACACTCGACCGCTGCTTTTCGTACCGCTCACCTCCTAGCACTGTGCGCTCGGCCTGCTCCTTGATACGCTTTTCCTCCCGCTTGGCAAATCGACGCCACTTGGTAAACTTGGCCCCGACCCTGTATCCGAGCATGCCGCAGACCCACCAGGGACACGTCAGGTGAGCGTAGAACCTGCGCAGAGGGCCGCGGGTGCACGTGCTGTCACGAGCGAGACGGGCAAGCGGGGAGAGGATCTGGTTGTAGGTGGCTTCTACCTGCTGCTGTACATTTTGCTGCATTGATGCCGTTGCCGTGGGTTCATCTGGCTCATGATGGTACATATAGTGGGCCACGACGACCCGCACGGTGAGGCTGGGTGCGTTGATGCTATTCTTGACGCAGTCGATCGTGCTGATCTAGTCTTTGATGGCGAGGTGGTTTGCGTCGGGCCAGGCGGATGGGTTGTAGGCGGGGAAGGCAAGTTCCAAAAAGCGGAGGGAGGCGAGGTTATCCGCCGAGAGCTTGTCTCGGAGGAAGATGCTGGCCGCGAGGCGGGGATTTGAGTAGTTACTGCAGTAATACAGCTGCGGTCTTCTGGTTCGGGGGTCTCGGCCGGGAGGGTCCGGGTGGCCAAAGTCGTGGACAATGAAGCGGTTGGCTGAGAAAAAGACGTGTTGGACTTCGGGGTAAAGAGTGCGGCAAACGAGGAAGAGATAGGTTGGCGGCGCCCAGCACGGGCAGGTTGAGGAGACGGCGGTATGGTTGACGGTGCAGAAGCAGCCGGCGAGGTGATTTTCGGAGAAGGATCGGACGAAGCAGTTTCCGAACTGACACCCGTGGTGGTGGTCTCGTCGACAGGCAGCAAGGCTACTGCCCGAGTTGAAGCCCACCTCGTGCGGGAACGGATATCCCTCCCGATCTGCCATGTATGCTCCCCCTCGGTCCCACGATACTTGCTTGATCGGGGTGACCAGATCGGTAAAACTCAGGATACGCAATCTCAGCTCGCGCGGAAGCCTTAGGAAGCGTGAAAAGGGTGGTGTCACGGTGGGCCCAGTTGGGACTCCCCCAAGGGCTTTTATGACGGCTTCGCGGACCAGCTTCTGTAAGTGAGGGATTGGCTTTTCTCCAATTCGAACGTGGTACTCTTTCAGCGGCGGCAACAGGGAAAGCGGTGCGAGGGCGAGCCTGGCGGCCTCGTCGTCTTGGTAATAAACATCACACATCAAGAAGAGCGCGAGCCGGCCCGGGGTTATTTTGGACAAATGCGCCGCGGCAGAGTGCTATTGATCCAGCAATGCTTTGTCGGAGGGGTCCGAGCTGCGCAGGGGAGGTTTGTGAAAGTTGCGGTGCGCGTTGAAACAATACCGTTTGGCCAATAGGCAGCAATATTGAACTGACCGCCGTCTGCGTGCCTTGAAGTGGCAGGTCGTCTGACTGCTGACGACCATTTTGAGATGCTCAAGCGAGGTCAAGGCTGTGGGAGTGAGAGCCAAAAGCGGATCAAAGGGCCCAGTGGCCGAGTAGATCACGAAGCTGTTGGAGGAATACAAGAGGGCAGCGGCTTCCTGGTAGATGGCGCGACAGGAGAGCAGGAGGCCGTGGAACTGAGGATGAAGCTCACTGCCATCGGCTTGTTCCCCATGCGGGGCTCCGTGCAGGTCGAAGATGAACTTTTGGTCGCGACGCCGTGGTGCGACGCCGGTGAAGAGGTAGATCCGCCGGCGAAGCTCGGGTGAGAGGTGAAGGATATTGCCACCCGACAATTCCGACATGGTGATGGCGTTTGTGAAGGAGACAAACTCTTGGGGGCTCGAAACAACAATCGGAAAGAGAGATGAAGTTGTGCAACCACGGTCACCGTCATTGGTCGAGAGTAATTTCCTGTCGCTTTGTCAGCTGACAAGGTCAATCTGTTGGTTCCCTGAAACTACGAAGCCCCTCGCCGGCAGCAGGATGATCGTGCGCCAACGTGGGGGTGAGTTAGGGGTTGACGGTAAAAAAGTCTTGTCTAAATTCAGTTATCACCTCAAATCAAAGTACCCACCTAGGCATCCTGAACCGAGAAACACGGTTAGTTAGCCATAAAGAAAACAAAAACAATGCTGGAGAGCCGGATGTTTCTCTTTGTGTTTACCGACGTGTGTCGTTTCACCTTTACCTTCTCTAGGATCAAACATGACTGACGCCCTGCAAGTCCGTGATACACGGCAGTGACTCCATTTCCTCAGTCATTATGACTATGCTTTCGATGCAGGTGTGTAGCAAGTCAATAAAGTAAATGATGACCATGGCTGTAGAAATGAATTCTGAATATATAAATGGCCAAGTTGCGGCCCCCCAGGCTGGACTCTGAAGATCTTCTGTTTCTTTAGATTATCAGCTTTAGATGTCGTTTCCAAACTGCTATAAAAACACGCTTGACAACGAAAATGCCGTATCTCTGTCCTGATTGTGACGAGAAGTTCGAAACGGTAGAACTTCGCGACGATCACTATCGAAAGAAGTGCCCCGATTTGGACAACCAAGCTGTGGGTTTCCCATTTCCGAATACAGAGTGTCAATTTAAAACCACCGCCGTGAAGACAAGCGCCGCGATTTCTAACCATGTACGGGTCTGCAGTACGAAGACGGAGGCTGAACGATTCAAACGGAGAAACACTGGGGCGAGGGTACAGGTACTTGACTGGTACTGCCCAAACCAGGGCTGCGAATATCGGATGCCGGGGGCTGACGCCGGGCCCGGCTGGTCGCCTAGTGCGCACAAAAGATATTGCGACACGTGGACGGTTGAGGAAAGGGAAGAAAGAAACGAGGCGAGTAAAGAGGAAGAAAGAAAGAAGGCAAGAAAAGAGGAAGAAAGAAAGAAGGCGAGAAAAGAGGAACAACTGGCATCCGGAATGAAGATGCAGCAAGCACTTTCCGAGGACCCCCTGCGGTGTGTTTACGAGGGATGCCAATATGTAGCCCTCACAGCCGGGGGTCTCAAGATTCACCAAACAGCTTGCAGTAAAAAAGGTGTCGATGATCGGAAAAAACATAACTTGAAGGAGATAACATGGCGGGATTGGCGGCGGAGAGGAAGAAAAGAGAATCCCCTTTCCTTACAAAGGATGTATATTTGTAGCCCCCTGCGAAGAGAGCTGTCATTTCTCAGAAAGGACGGTGCTTTTCTTTTTTATAAGACGATGACCGAGAAAAAGAAAATGCCCAGCGAGCCGGAACCTGAACTAGAATTTAAAACCAGCCATCTTTGGATGCAATCGGGGACTGGAGGTACGGCCAACCTGGATCAAGTCAGTGATAAGTTGCAGTTCAATGTACAGTCAAGGTCTGGGACGAAATTACATATATCCAGCGGTTGGTGTATCTCCATCATCAATGAACAAACAAGTTACTAACCGGATTTTTGAAACGTCGAAAGGCGCAACTGCGGAAAATTAGAATCTCCCCGCGGTTCCATAATTGCAGTTTAGAGGAGATACGAAGAGGCAGGTGGGCGAAAAAAAGGGGGTTTGTTTACTTTTTTTTCTTAGTTTCTTTCTTTCTTTCTTTCTTTCTTTTTTTTTTTTTTTTTTTCGGAATTGAGACCCTGTGTTTAGCAGTACTTGATACTATACATACCTATGTCTGATTCGTTTCTCAAAAAGATAATATGAACTTTAATTTTATCACTTATTTGTTTTGCAGTTTTTCAGTCAATACATGCATACACTACTCTGCCACTTTTCCGTAGTCTTGTTCTTCAGAAATCGGCCCTATCCATCCGATGTGCTGTGTTACTTTGGTACTTCAGACCAGAAACGATATTGTTGACATATATGTGCAATTTGAACGTTGGGGGCCAGAAATCTGCCAGTCAATCTGCCTGGAGGTGGTGGGCTGAGCTGAGTCATGCACGTGGTTTGTGTAACCTTGGGAGAGGGGTGGGCAAGGGCCGGGGCGAGGGCCAGGGCGAGGGCGAGTCGGAGTCCTGATAGATCAACCTTGAAATCTAAATCTTGGTCGCTTTGCTGTCACCGTGCCAAGAGACCAAGGATGGAAGCAACCGGATAGCTGTTGGCGTGATCGCGCTCGCCGGAGTCTTCAAGGACATCATTGATTTATATTCCCTCTTCAGCGCGTCAAAAGAACTTCGACAAGACCACCACATTCTAGAGACCAAGCTTAGCAGCGAGAAAGCAGTCCTTCTCGAATGGGCATCGTCCGTCCGCCTTCTTTCCCCTGATTATGATCGGCGACTCGATAACCCTGGCCTTCCTGTCGGAAAGATTCTAATCTCCATCCGTCGGCTATTGAGTGACGCATCTGATCTTGAGAAAAAATACGGGTTATCCGAGGCGAGCACTCATGATGCCCCTGGCGAGGCCTTGGCCTTGCGACCCTTGAACACCCAAGTATTGACGCAGAGATTTGTCACCGAGTTTGCAAAGTTTCAGATCAGAGGTCATCAAGACGGAAAGGTTTCCAGCGGTGCTCGCCTGCGCTGGGTGATCAAGGATAAGCAGAAGTTCATCAATCTAATTGATGATCTGGTGTACTTCAACAACAAACTCAGAGAGCTGGTTTCTATCAGGGTCCCTGCCGTCTTCATCGAGGCGGGCGAACAGTGGAAGCAAACTCAAAAAAGCGACACAGAAATTGTACGGCGAGTTCTCAAGCGACTTTGGTTCCGCACCATCACAGAGAGGCAGGACAGCATTCATCCGTCTCACGCAGGCACCTTTAGGTGGGCGCTCGAGACACCCTCATCGGCAACTTCACGTTGGGACGACCTGGCCCGGTGGTTAGAGACCGGCACTGGCATCTATTGGGTGTGCGGGAAGGCAGGAAGTGGCAAGTCGACCCTCATGAAGTACCTCCACAGTTCTGACCGAACAAAATTGCTGCTGAGATCCTGGGGCGGCGGAGATGTGCTGACAGGAAGCCACTTCTTTTGGTACCTCGGCACGAGTGAACAAAAGACGCAAGATGGGCTCCAGAGATCGGTCTTGTACCAGCTTCTTACGAATAACAATGAACTTGAACTCCCACATCCGACGCTAGTTCGCAAAGCTCTGCCTGGCATGTGGAAAGAGGAACAGGAGGGGGAATATGATAAAGAAATAGGATTGCCTTCTCGGTCTGAGGTAGAGCGAGCCGTTCGGACTTTGGGCGAGTCGGACAATGCTCGCAATGTCTGCCTGTTCATTGATGGGCTGGATGAGTACAGCGGCGAGTAAGTGTTTTGCCTCGTCAAATCTTGTCGATATAATGCACAGAAGGATACGTATGTATTGACACCACAATTCCTCATAGTTTCAAACAGGGCATACGATTTATCTCATTTCTCGCCACGTTCAAGCATATAAAAGTTATCGTGTCAAGTCGGCCCATTCCAGAATGTGTATCAGCCTTCAGTCAACAACCCCATCTGATGTTACAAGACCTTACTCGCGGGAATATCAAGCTGTTTGTGGACCAGGAGCTTCGAGATAATTCAGATATGAAAAGGCTATCTCGGGGGCATCCCGAAGAGACTGCGTCAATCTTGGACGATATTGCCAGCAAGGCGGATGGAGTATTTCTGTGGGTTGTCCTCGCAACCCGGTTGTTAAAGGAAGGCCTCGCAGACGGAGACCACATTGGTGAGCTTCGTCAACTCGTCGAAGCGCTTCCCGAAGAACTTGGGGAAATGTTTGAACGGATGCTAGGCAGAAGAAAGCCCAGACACAAGGAGCAAGGTGCCAAGATACTCAAGATCTGTTACGAAAGTGCGCTGGCGGGCGGCGCACACGAGTCAAGCTTGCTCGGCTTCCCTACCATAGGTCTGGCAAGGCTAGATGAGAGCTTGATCTCGATTCAAAATTACGCCTCTTCGACAGATCCCAGTGCCGATTTCCTCAAGCTCAAGCAGCTTGACAGCCGGTTGCGAAGCCGAACCGGAGGTTTGGTGGAGCTGGTGGATCGCCTACACGCTCTCAACTTCCTTGGAGACTCTCGGGACTGGAGGACAAGCCACTTATCGTGTGTGGACGATGTGAAAATTCAGTTCATGCACCGCACCGTCTTCGAGTATCTCAAAACCGGTGGCGTCTGGGGCACCGATTGTCTCAGAATTTGCGATGCCAGATTCAACGTCTGGGCCGCCTTATCACTCTGCCATCTCGTTCAGGCCATCCTTGACTTCCATATTGGCTCGGTTTTTGCAAAATCGCTTCGAAGCGGACTCAGGTGGGGATTGAAAGCCGATTTCCTGCGACGCAACAGAGACAATGGGCTTCGAGTTGACTACTCAAGTCAACACGGTCCTGATATATTCACGGATCTTAACCATCTGATCCATCTATGCCGCACACATAAGGCAGCACTAGGAGGGGAACTGGCGAGTTTCTTTGAGGAGCATGGCCATTTCGACTCGTTGCATACCAGTCTGATCCTAGCTGCCGAGCTTGGTGCAGAAGAGTTCTTGCAAAGACATCCGAATATCGTGGCTGAGCTGCAGGAGATTGTACCACGCTGTGGATGCCGCAACATACGATATTATGCGGACCAGAAGCCCTTCAATGCACTCGATTTCTCCAACGTGAAAAAGCCAGAACGGAAAGGCAGCCTGCAGGAGCGGGATATGAAAGGCATGTGGGGTAGTATGTTACGCGCTGATCCATCCTTTGACCATTTCGAGGTTTCTTACATGTGATAATATATCTATTGTGGTGGATGTTGAGGAGGAAGATGGCGGGTTAGAATACATGTATGAAGCTGATGTGACAGGAGATTGAAGACCAACCATGGACATTGCGATACGTGTGCGTCCCGACCAAGCCGGGTGAAAAACTCGTGCCCGCACTTGTGGCATGTTGCTGGTTGATCCTCGGCCATTACCTTGATGTCAAGTCTTGAGTTGTAGCAGAACGTCCTATCGTTTGGAAAGCATCAAGTGTAATCATGAAGAGAACGAGGACTTATGTGGTTGATTGACATGACGGCAATGTCTAAGTTATACCTGCGTGGGAGGCATCCGGCTCAGTCACTGAGGTTGGCAAGTTGCACAGCTGCGTGGCATTCCGGTAGTGCCGTGACTTGATGTACTTGTTGATCACCGCTGTCACAGCGTTGACTCGGACTACGCTTGAAGACGAGTCATTGATCATTGGATGCATCAAAGTGAATATCTCTGAAAGTATCGAAGAACCGTTCGTCCGAAAAGAAAATATAAGAAAAAAAAAAAAAAACCTGTGTTTGAGTTCCCCCCTTCAATGTAGGTTGAACTACCTGTCCCTGACTCGGGCCCGTGAAGAAGAAATAAAGCCAAAATTGTAATCCACTGCTACCGTTCCCCCAATTTTCTTTCTTGAGTGCCAATCTGTTTTCAGGGAATTCCACAAAATCACATTTAAATCAGGAAGAGGTAGGAGCACATACCGTATCCCTGAAAACAGACCCCTGACTTCAAGATGTTTTCCTTGTTAAAAATCATGAACAAAGGCCCAAGCAGAAGATACTGCCCATGTCGCCCGATAGGTATCTTACCTACATGTACCCGTCGATCAGGGGTGAGCATTGTCTTGATGCTGGACAAGGTCAGCCCACGTCGTGAAAGTCTGATTACATCTGGCACATTCAGGCACATAATCTGTCAGATATAAGGAGGAGGACCCAAAAGTTGAGAATGGCCCCTTTGATGAATCCAATGTTAATGTGGAGCAGGCAGACTGGTCGGCTAGCTGGGCTGATGAGGCCGCAGACACGGCAGCGAGAGACGAGGTGACGAGACCTGGGCTGAACGGAACAATGTTAGCTCGAAGCAGGAGACAATATGGACACGTTTGGCGGGTCACAATCTGCCCACGATTTCAGTCATCTCAGATACATAGGTAGGTAGGTATGTGCCAGGGCTGACCGAAGCAACTCACCTTGATGTTGATGTTCCCCCGGTTTGATCTGTACCCCCGACACAGGGCGGTGCCGATGTTGAGCCAGATTCGGTGGGAGTGTTCTCTGAGGGCTTGAGTTTGCAAGCTTTACTGTGATTCTCGGCATCTTCCCATTCACAAAATACCAGCCTACACCCTTGTTCACGGAATTCGCATCCATAGAAGCGGCGAGAGTGTTTGTGATTGCCGTCCATAAGCCCTAGTTCGGTGTGCGGGATTCGACGGGCCTCCTTCTTCGCTTTAAGTTCCACCTGTTGGTTGTATTTGGACCGTTCCTTCGGGCTACGCCCGTTGCAGTATTTCTGGTGCGATGTGAAACCATCCACCTTGAATTTTTTACCGCAACCGGCGTTCTTGCATTCAAGTGAATTTAAGTCATCCATCTTCTAGAGGATAAGGAATCAAAGTTTGCAAATAATGAGCCAACTTCAAGTTATGAAGATTTAGAATACCCAAATGGACGAAGCATGGCTTTTTGAAGACAGCCTAGACAGAGAAGGGTTGCTTTACTTATAGCAGAGCAAGTATCCTTTGCGTCATAAACCTGCGACATGGTATTACTCCAGCTTAATACCTGCATGTCACGGTGGCACGTTTGGACTTTGAACATGAATGACACGTTTGAGTGCATGTAATTGTCATAATTGTAGTGACTCGAATCTCATCGTAATTTATCATATTTCAGACGCCCAATCGCAGATAAATGTAAGGATGCACAAGTAAAAGCAAGCCTTAAGAAACCTGCTCACATTCAACCGTCGATGTAGGTACCTACCAATTACGGAAGAATCGTCACGCATTTTGTCTTCGACCTTTGAAGAAACTAGCAGTCCTGTCTTCCCCCGTCCTCTATTTCTGCGTAGTAATTGGGGTTGTATGCACACGCTCCCGATTGCCATCTGGGTTAGTCCACCGTTTTTGGTCAGTCGTTGCGGCAGGAGCTGCTATCTGGAGCTTAAATAAGTCAAAAGCAAGGTATAATAAATAGTAACACATAGTCTGTTTAGGCCTCAAGGCCCTCGTTTTTGGCCAACAGACAGGCTGGAGCGACAAGGTATCTTTTACCGGTTGGAAGCTTTGCCACGATCCTGCATGGTATACTTCCCGGTTACTTGTCCGCGCCAGAGACTCTGCCGCCTTCACGACTAATAATACATGAGTCCTGACCCAATGGCCGGCTTCGGCCATCAAAGATGTCTCCTAGATTGGTTCGTTCTACACCAGCAGGATGTTGGCCAAGTAGGGCATCGGCCATCACAGGTGCCTCATCGGGCCAAGGGATTATATGGCCCTCCTTGCACCCTCTGTTCAACACAGAAATGTGGGACCAGCGTGGAGCCATAAAAGGCATAGAACGAACCTGTGGGATTGAAGTGCGCATGCCAATGTATTGAGGGACATCAACAGGCGCTTAGGTCCTTCAAAGGCAGCTGGGTTCTGTCACATCACGTACGTATCACCTATAATTCCCTGTGCCTCATTTCGCGGCGATCAATGAATAAGGCAATCTTCCTGAGGTTTCGTCAGATTTACCGCAGGCCCGGTTGTCTCCAGCCACAACAACATCATCAAAGACTGTGACCTTACCCACCTCTCCACGATGACTTCAACTCTCGATTCTGGTCCGTGCGGCCAAAACCTCACAATGTTTTTGGACGAGTATAGAAAGCCCGCGACACGAAAGTTATTCAAGGGCTTGACGGAGGTCACCAAGCAGAGGTGTGAGGAACTGTTGAAGAGCAGCAAGATCAAGGGGGTGGTACAGGGCAGACCAAAGAGATACGATTCCTTGGCAACAAAGCTCACGGGTCTGGCGAAAACACCCGAGTTCCAGAAATGGGCTGCTGGGATCGACAACGGCAATGATAGCGGCGAGCTTGGAAACCGGGACAGGGAGGTCTGCCAGCATCCGGATATGGGAGATCTTGCTGGTGTGCGCATTGGAGTGTTCTTCCCCGGCGATGTTTCCAAAGTTGCACAGAAGATCAACGATGTCTTCGATGTCTTGCATACCTTTGGCACGGTAACTGATGCAACACGGTCTGCCGTGGATGGCAGCAATCCGGACATCAAGAGACACGGGGATGGGCGATGGATCAGTCAAGGTCCCGGCGGAGAGGCTCACCATTGGGAGCACTACGGATACAAGTCGTGGCAAGTTGTTGTCGGGTGGAGACGGCCTCTGCCAAAGGCCCTTGAATCTATAGAGGCGGTTCTAGCTCGGAACAAGGTCCTCGGCCCACTTAGAGTTGAGATTCAGGTTGGAACCGTGGTCACACAGGCCTGGGCTGAGGTGCAACACAGTATCATCTACAAGCGGCCTTCTCACATCCAACCGACACCGAGTATGAGGCGAATGATTGATGCCATCAACGGCATGGCAATTACGATGGATATCATGCTCGCGGAACTGGAACAAAGTCAAGCACAGGCGGAGAAAGAGGCCAAGAAGCAAGAGAAGAACGAGCAGCGATACATAAACTCAGCCCATGTTTATCGACATGGAGTGCATCCCTTGAAGCTTTACTCTTGTCCTAATCCTTGCGCGGAAACTGGCTCTTGCTCGCCGCCGTTAAACCACCATCGATGAATTTGACCTTGCTCAAAGCACGCACCTCCTCGGCGGTTGCGGATCCGGTGCTTGTTGGTGCTGACTGCATGTAGGCGATTAGGTATGTAGTATTACGGACTGTGCACACCGTACTGTGTCAATTTCTTAATACTACTTTAAGCCATCATGTCGCATCCGTTGCAGTCTTATTCGGGAGCCGAATTTCAGATTCCATCTGTCCCTCTCGCTCTCTTCTCACGGATGTATCATTTGCGATCATGACGAAAAGCACCCTCAAAGATCAAATTAACCTGCAAAAGTCTTCGCGCTTGCCACGTCGACCAACTTTGACATAGCACTTGGCCCCTCGGCCCCGACAGCCTGGACGTTGCTCCCACCACCCAAACCAATTCCCGACTTCAACAACTGGCCCGACGAACACTGGCTCCCCGCCCGTATCTCGGGACCCATCCTGCCCTTCACCCGTCGGCTCGTCTACCTCAACCCCCGCGGAGGGTTCACGGTGCCGGGCATCTGCGACGGGTGGTACGGCTTCACGGGCGCCGATCGCCTCGGCGGCGAGCGTATGGATGCGACCTACCTCGCACTCATGGCTGACGTAATCCCCTCCATGTCCGATACGCTGACCAGGAATGGTGGGATATACGACGCGCACGCCGCCTTTCGAAGGATGGAGGAATGGGCCGAGACAAAAGACCCCCGCACGCCGGCCGAGATTACCAACTCGGTCCGGGAAGCCATGGCGGCCGAGACGCACAATGCGACGGTGACGCTGGATCTGGAGTACAAGCGGAGACTGCCGCCGCAGGGCCTGGAGTGGGTGTTTACGCGCACCGCCGTCAAGATGTTGGAGGCCGGGAGGATGGATGTCGAGATGACCATGTGCGACCAAGCAATGGGGCTCGTCGCCGTCGGTCAGCAACTTATTTTGGTGTTGCCGGCGCAAAGGAAGTTTGTATCTCGGGCAGGTGGCAAGGGTGATCACAAGACAAAGTCAGTACTGTAGATATGCAAGCAATAATAAGACGATACAGTACAGTAATCAGAGGTAGAAGGTGTAAAACCCCACAAATATAACAATGGACGTGAGCAGTCGTCAGGTCCTGCCAATAAGAGACGAGACAGACGAAGAAATGAAACCAACGACCCGAGAATGGCACTCAAACTCAGCAGAGAGCCACGCAGTGGTAAGATACAAGGTACGTCACGAACCAGATCAAAGGAACAAACGAAGGAGGGGGCTAATGCATGCCGAGCAGACCACCGATATCCGAGACAGTAATTCATGGTTTGGAGGTCCGAGGAAGGCATTGAGCCAACGTCCAGATTTGACATGCGGATTGACTCACTTTTTATAACCTACATTTTCTTCCCATTTCCCCCCTCCGTCACTCCTGTCAATGACACAACCAACAAAATGGCAAGATATAGCAATGTGTTAAGTCTAGAGGCGTTGAGTCTCGCCCAGTGGCTTATCGCGTCTGTTGCGATCGGGTCTCTTTTGGTATGTAATTTGACCTGAGGCCATTTCATTCTCGCCGCATCCGTTCAAGGACTGACTTGAAGAGTAAATCTGAGCGCAGTTTTTCCCCGTCTACGCCATCTACAACCTATACTTCCATCCTCTCGCCCATATACCCGGTCCATTCTGGGCTCGCGCGAGCGGCATCCCCTCATGGCGGCACGCACGCACCGGCAAGCGCCACATCTGGCTCTGGCAACAGTTCGAGACATACGGCAACAGGATCCGTGTGGCGCCAAATACTGTGCTCTTCTGCGACGTGCAAGCTTACGCTGACATCTACGCATGAAGTGCAACGTCCGGCGGAGCCCCTTTTACACGGCGTTCCAACGCAATAAACATGAAAAGACGACGCTCAACGTCATCGACATCGCCGAACACGCCGCCAAGCGCAAACTCTTAAACATGGCCTTTACCGACAAGACCACGCGTGCCGCTTCGGAGTTCATGACCCGACACGTCGACCGCTGGAACGAGTTGCTGTTGACGGGAAACAACAAAGGGTTCGAGTCTGACTGGACTGCGCCCGTGGACATGTCCGAGAAGCTCGACACGCTGGTATTTGACATCATGGGCGACTTATGTTTCGGTCGGTCCTTCGACATCAAAGAACCCGACGTCAAAAACCCGTTACGGGCCGTCCCGCACAACATGGCCGAGTACATGAAGTTCTACTACCCCATCTGCCGGTCCCCCTTTCTGGACTTGTTGCTCTGGCTCAAGCCCTGCGGTCTTGATGCTTTTTTTGACTTTGTCACACCGCCCGCCGTCCAGCAGTACAACAAGTTTGTGCGCGAGAACATCACCTCCCGCATCGCCCTGCACGCGGCAGAGCAGGAATCTTCCATGCCTGAGTCGGACCGCCGACAAGATATCTTTTACTTTTTGGCTGGCGCTCGGGACCCGGTCACGGGCGCGGCTGTATACAAGGAGAACGATCTGCGTGCAGAGTCTAGTTTGCTTATTATTGCTGGGTCCGATACGACGTCGGTCAGTCTCTCGGGCATCTTCTTCTACCTTACCGCCAATCAGCGGTGTCTTCTCAAACTGACGGCGGAGATCCGCACGGCGTTCCCTTCAGCCGAGGATATTGTGTATGGCCCCAAGTTGCTCGGGTGTCAGTATCTCCGCGCTTGCGTGGATGAAGGCATGCGCTTGACGCCATCGGGGCCGTGCGAGCTACCTCGGGAGGTCATGGACGGTGGAATTCTCATCAAAGGGGAGTACTACCCGCCCGTAACAATAGTGGCGACAGTCCCGTGGGTCGACTCGCGGAATAGGCACGTGTACGGCGATGATGCTGACATATTCCGCCCGGAGCGCTGGATCGTGGACGAAGCCCACGGTGTCACAAAGGATTCAGTCAGGCGCGCCCGGGACGGTTTCCATCCGTTCTTGAGCGGACCGGGCAACTGTGTAGGTAAGAACGTGGCCATGGCCGAGATGCTCATTACGCTGGCTCGGACGCTGCATCGCATGGATGTGCGGCGTGCCCCGGGGTCTACGGTGGGAGGCGGTGGTCCGGAGGAAGGCTGGGGCGCCACAGATCCGGGTCAGTTTCAGCTGTTTGATGCGTATATATCGCTCCGGAAGGGTCCCGAGGTTCAGTTCCGGAAGAGGATAGATTAGGGGACCGAACCCAGCCACCTTGTATACATGTATCGTGCGGGCATTATTGACTTCTTCGTCACTATTTTTGAACTTTTCATATCAAAAGACCATGCGAGTACCTTGGAACGAAGAGGAAAGAAACTTGAAAGTTATGTTGTCAGAGTGGCTGTCAGGTCAATGATAAGCTGATTCCTCCTCTGTCCGGGCAATACAGCGGTTTGAGGTAGCGTGATAATTAATCCACAGGATATGACTGTGTCCAAAGTTCTCTAGATATGAGTTATAAGTCGTAAATTGCTTCACTACGTCGTAACCGAATCATCGAGAGCGACAGAGGCTTGAATTATTTACTGTGCTGACCTGTTTCCTATGTACATGTACGTGTGACAATATCTTTCGGTTGTTATAGGACTGGCGCCCAGGAATCCGATCAAGAACCTTCCATTGTTAGCTATACCCAGCACCTCCCAATTCTGAGTGAAAAACTTCCAGGTGGTAGGCAAGTGTCTCCTGAGTCGGGAATTTGTAGGAACAATCAGGTACGGTGCAGTCGAATTTCAGCATGTCAGGCCGAGACAGGAGCGAGTCTTGCAGAGAAGGGAGTGGAATTCCCGGAGAGGATGGCGGATTGAGAGCTGACGTGGGAGTAGTGGTGCCGACGCCGGTGTGGGCCATAGTAGAAGTGATAGGCTCAAGTTGACTCGGTTGACTGCTGGCGGAAGCCCTGGGGTTAAATTCGCACAACGGACTGTGGTCTTCGGCAGCCCCTTGCCGCTCAAACCTTCTTACGCACCCTTGCTCATGGAACTTGCAAGGAATTGTATACGTTCTCTCCAAATCCCGGTATCTGAATGTTCGGTCCTCAACACTGTACCCGGCGCAATGCCTTCTGTGGATTGCCAAACCTGCAAGAGACTCGAACGCCCGATCGCACCCTTCATTGTTGCATTCATGGTTTTGCTTGTTCTCTGTACCTTTGTCCATGTTGTCTGTTGAAGTCCTCAAGGATTGTCGAAAATATGAACTTCAAGACCGGTTGGAGGATTTGTAGGAAAATATCTACTTCTTGAAAGCAAGTGGTGTAGGTGCATATAGATAGTATAAATATGCTAGGTCAAGTTGTACATGTACACTGCATGTATCTACCCGACCGGTTGGCTTGAGGTCGGAGTCATCCTTCCTTTCGGTCAGCCTTGTCATCATCAGGGCTCCGCCACTGCAAAGTGGATATCAACTTTCGTGTTTGGAATCGGGGGAAGCCTTGGTTGATAGCCTGGATGTGCCACAGCTTTGTCAACATGACCATAATGGCTTTGATAGGTGGCTCGGTATGCGAGGGTACTATCTCGGAGCTCCAGCCATCCTATCTGCGCTGGCAGTTTTCCTGAATAACTGTGGAACCTGTAACCAACCCTCAGGACGCCTCTGATGTATGTAAAAATACACATCACACACTCTCATGTTTCAGACTCAGTTTTAAACCAAAATCTCGGATCTGGTGCCTCGTATGTCCTACCAATGTCCTGACCCTTCAACATACCTGTAGAGACAATTATCTACAAAGACCAGCGGTTTCAAAATGTCATATTCACACGCGGCCAACAACTTGTCCCGAATTTTCTGCTTGGCCAGCTCAGAAATTTCCGGACAGCGGATCGGAAAGGAGAGTCTGACAAAGAGATAGGGCACTGGCTGGGAGAGCCACCAAAGCTCCTGCGTCCTCTATTATTACAGGTCAGAAACCATCAACTGCAGTGCTTTCTATGCCTTGCTGACTCTCGCTGACCTCTTTCTTGTCGACAGATAACTAACATCCTTGGAGACCGCGGTCCGATTACCCTGACGACCTACCTCGCGATGATGGCATCTTTTCCCGTGGCATTAATATTACTCGACAATACGAGACTGAACGACCGACATCACAATACCATACTAGCATCTTGTCTTCTTGCTGCGCTGGGAGTGATCGCGCTGGAAGAGGATCCGTTAGGGTCTGTAGTCAGATGGCTTCCGATAGCTATAGCGGCAGCTTTCACGCTCGAGACTGTAATGTCATGTACGATATCGAAGGTTGGGTCTGCAGTGGATGTGCGGGAAAAAGAGGAGGGGGATAATATATTGACGGACAACTGCTTGCAGAGAAAGGTGCTGGGCTGACGGAGGAGAGGTTGTCACATCCTGAGCACAAGTTGAGTTCTGCAGGATAACAACAAGCACGCTGATGGAGTAAGGAGCATACGGAAAAGGCACAAACTGATGTATTGAGATCTCATTTGTGTTCAGTGAACAACGGGTATTTGGTTTCCTTTTTGATCTATCGATCCCAACTCTGTTCGACGGCGAGATCTCGCGGAAAATGTCGTTCAGGTCCGTCGCTCTAGGCAGCACATAGACAACGTTTTGAGATCTCGATCTCCCACTACAAGCCAGGAACGAGAAAGTGCAACAAAAAGAAGGATTTTTTTTTTCAGGGTTGGTCACTTTGGTGCGAATTGTTTGCATGTCGTCGGGGTGGATGCCCCTTCCAGCCAAGCGTTGTGGATGTCAGCAGCATTGCCGGACTGGGCGCCCCTGCGAAGGAAGCGAGAGACTCCACAAACAGGGGCTTGGGTGCAGATTATTTCCACTCCGTCCCCACAAAAGAGAGTTCGGGCGGGAACTTTCCGCTCATTCCAAAGTCTCGAACTCCCAGTTGGCAGTCACTGCCAGTTCATCATGTCAGGATTTTGGTTGCCGACAAAAAAGACAAAATAAAATTCTGGTATCGAACTGACTGAGGTATCACAAGAAAACAACAAAAGAAGTAAGGAACAAAAAGCCAACAAATAGCCCCTTCCCCAAAGAATTTAGCGATTGTCACCCCCTCCAACCAACCCTCTCTCTCTCTCTCTCTCTCCATCAATGCTCCTCAATTTCCTACTGCTTCTGCTCACCCTCAGCACCAGCAGGATAACTCATCCCACCCTGCGCCTGATACTGCTCCTGAACTCCCGTCTTGGTCTGCCCCTGCGTCCTCATCTCAGCCTCCTTGTCCATCTGCACGATATCGCAGCACCCGCAGCAGCAAGCCAAAGCGACATCAACCAAGCAGCTGCCCTGGAGGTTGTGCTTGGCTCTAAACTGTGCGCGCTGCATCGTCATGGGAAGCCATTGCATGCAGACCGCCGTGGAACCGCAGAAAAGAAGGCACTGTCGCCACACTGAATTAGCATTTCTCCCCCAACAAATGTTTTGAGGCGTTGAGAAGAGAACATACAGAAGTATTAATAGGTTGATACCCCTCCAAGGTAGGGCTCTTGCTAATGCGGTGATGCGTCCTTCCGAACACGACACAAGGAACACACCAGGTCATGAGGCAAGTCTCGAGAGGGTTGAAGAAGTGCCAAAAGTTGTTGGTCCACGGTTGGGCGTCGGCGGGGGACTTGGAGTTGAGATGCTCGCTGGGACGAGCCATGACTTCGTTGAAGCGGTTCTTCCACTCGTTGACGTCTGCGTCGCTAATCGGGCCCTGCTTCGGGGCGGCGGCGGCGGCGGCGGGAGCGGGAGTAGGAGCGGGAGCAGCCATTGTGAATTATGGTATGTATTATTGGAGGAAGCTGGCTAAAAGGTGCCGGGTATCTTTGAGAAAAGGGTAAAGAGCGTGAAGTATGATCGCCAAGTTGATGATGAGATATAAAAGCTGAATGGGTGAGTGTCGTCTGTCGGATTTATACCTGTTCGAACATGATATCCGATCTCAAAGCCAAGACAACCGGTGTCCCCTTTGTGGCTGTCTCTGCGAAGCAGCTTGGCTCTGAAGGCAACCGCCCCCATTTCCCCCATTTCCCCCATCACACATCATGAATTTCCCAAGGGATACCATCACATCGCTTCTCTGTCAAAGGAAGAACCCTCGCTTACACCCGTGGAGATTGAAGAGGATGCCATAAGCTTGCTTGGCGATGCGCACCCCGGACAGGGCTGAGACGCCGACACGTTGGAGCCATGCCCAAATGATATCTAGGCTCAAAGTCAGCTCTGGCCCTGGGTTCGGGTGAACAGACCAGACCCTTCAAAACAGTCATGCCAAGTCTGATGCTCAAATTTCCTTTTGATGTTTGTCAAGATAAGCTTGTTGGGTCCAGGCAGATCCCGTCTGTGCTTCTGGGCAGTCGGAGGCCGCGCTTTGAGATGGCCTGTTTTCGAAAAGGAGACTTCCATCCTCAGCAGGGGTGAAGATTGAAGGCGCGTTAGGTGGGCGGGTGGCTTGCATCGGATGTTTGCTCGAGGCTTGCCGATGACCTTGGCGATGGTTGTGGCTGTTTCGCAAGACAGGCCGATGCAAACTGTCGGAAATGCGAAGGAGTTGTGGCTGCGCATAAGCCATCTGATTTTGACTGCCATGAATACAAAGTAATCAAGTTTGCTCGGACATCTTGACATGGAAGAACCAGGCAGGGAATATATCACAAGAGGACACAAGGACCATCACTAGTATCGTCTATTTTGACCAAGACACGCTGTCTCTATCATCCCAAAACAGTCGCAGCTCAGTAAACATTGTTGGCTCTCATATCAAGCTTGCATCCTCAAAAAAAGAAAAGCATGCCAAAAGCCGACCGCTGAGCTTCCCTTTCACTTGGTGTGATACAACCCCCAGGTGGCACCAGAATCGATGTTCTCGCACACAATACTGCCGCCAGTCCCAACCCTCCACTGATGATCCTCCCTCTTGAACTGATACTGATTGATCGAATCGGTGATGATGTCGGTCACGTCAAGGTATGAGATGCCGACCACCATCTGATCAGTGGTAATCCCGAATGCGCAGCTGCCGTACCGGAGGATGGTGCGCTGCTGGTCAATATCGATGGTCCTGGAAGTAAGTTGTGAACTTGTCAGTATATTCTGTGAGGAGGTGTTCAAACACTGGATATAGTCACCAGTACCCGGTCGGGTTATCGGCAATGTTGGCCATGATCTGTCGGCAGTCGGAGACGAGAGGCGAGGCCAGGGATCCGTGGTTGTCGACGGTGTAGGGCCCGCAGGCCCGTTCATTGAAAAGCAGATGCGTGGTGTTGGCTGGAGCGCAGCTGATGAGAGTGGCAAAGAAGACAACACTGGCCAGGAGAACGTCGGAGAGAAACATGGTGAATAAGAGTAGTGGAGGTGCTTTTACGTGTGATGGTGTTGATCGAGTGCTCCTTTGAAGGCCTGAGATGGAGAAGAGAGTGTGTAGAAGAGAGTGTTTGGATTCTTCGTATCACATCCCCGGCCCTTTATGTTATTCAGTATTGCGCGGAGTCTCTGGACGGACCCGCTCGAGGCATGACGAACTCCTCACCGGTTGTCCATCATGAGATTTGTTGGGAAGGAAACCAAAATCCTACTAGCATGGGGCTTTCCCGTCTCATCATCAATCGTGTAAAGAGCCTTCCTCACCGCGGATTCATAGCGTCATCACATGGCACGACTGCGGCATTTCAAAATCAACACAGACCAGACGGCATGACTTCAACTTGTCAGTGTGTAAATCTTTGTATTCTTGTTTCCATTCTCATAGAATATCAGACGACATGACAAACTGAACTTGTCCAAGTCAAGAATTCCTGCCCCTATCTACTACCTCAGTAATCATCCCGACACAAAACCGCCTCTTTCTGCCTAGGGCCGAGCAGGACATCTATCCCGGGCAGCCTGAACTTCGAACCCACGGCAGACCGAGGCAATAGGCGGTGCGGCTTGCTATCAAACAGTCAGCTATCCGGCCGAGAACATGAAACCCGATCTGGACTCAACTTACCGAAAGCCTCAACCCCTTCAGAGTCTGGTCCACCCCGCCCAGTTTCTTCGTCAAGCTGACCCCAACGGAAGCTGCAAACCCGATGCTGCCCTCAAGGCCAACCGGGAAACTGCCACAAGCAGTGCAAGTCGGGGCTACAACGGCATGATCAGCAGGTAATCATTCGAACATCATCCGACCAAAAAAGACTTACACGCAATAGCCTTCACGCTCGCCGCCAGATTCGGCAAATCGGCACTCAACTGCGCCGAGAATCCTCGCTCTATTGTCATTAATGTTAGTAAACAAATTCATCCATTGACAGACAATACATACAAATAAATAAATAAACAGAAAAAAAAAAAAAGAAGAAAGAAAGAAAGAAAAGAAGAGGGGGGAAAATGAAAAAAGAGAAACGAAAAGGAAAGAAACGAAAAAAAAAAACGAAAAAAAAAGAAATAAACAACTTACCAAGCGCGCTAACCTCGATCCCAACGCTCCCCCTCAAAAACACGCCCGCACTGGCCGTGATGCTCGCATCCGCCTTGAACGGCTCCGGCTCGAATCCCAGCTCCCAACCGTTCTTGCTCAACTTGTTCTCGTCCAGGAAATCCAATCTCGCACTCGACCCCTTCGGCAGCGTCGCCTTTCCGCCCAGCGTCATTGATATCGCTCCCTTGACTTCATTGATCTCGGCGCCCAGATTGATGGCCACCGTCGGGCCGATAGTCACTATACCCGGGATAACGATGCCCGCCGGGGAGAACTCAAAGATTGGCACGGATTTGGACACGGCCAGACCGCTTGTTATGTCCCCTTTCAGCGCCATTGTGAGGATGGCGGTTGTTTTGAGGTCTTCGGCGAGGGAAAGATCGATGCTCGCTTCCGAGATCTTGCCGGCGTCGGCGGAGAACCGGGCTTTGATGGAGATTGAACCAGAGGTGGAGCATTCGACGCAGGTCACGGCGGTGTCGAGGCCGTTGTTGGTTATGGTGAGGGTCTTGCCCGTCAGGCCGTCCGCTTGGAAGGGGATGGTGAAGTCTTTATTGAGCGGCGGGAGGAGCTCAGCAGCTTTGGCGGGGATTGCTTTTGCCTTGTCTTTGAGCTTGTCGATTGCGTCGGATGTTTTGTTCTTCACGCCGTCGACTGTTTCTTCGAATTTGTCTTTGGCCTTGTCGAACCCGTCCGAGACCGCGTCCGTGACTGTGTCCACGAGGTCGCCGAGGAATCTCCGATGGCGGCGACGTCTTGATGACCCCGAGGGGAGATCGTCCTGCCCGATTGTGAGGTCGAAGTTCTGGGCGGCCGTCTTCCATGTTGTTTTGTTCACCTGCAGGACTGCGGTTTCCTGGCCGTCATTGTACGACAGCGCTGTGACGTTGTATAGGATGCGCTCGGTGTTGAATCCGCAGTCGCCTTCGCCCACGACGAGCAGGAAATGGTTGTCTTCCTCTCTGTTCACCCAGTCCCATATGTCTTCGGCGTCGTTGAAGTCGGCTGCTTGGGCGAACTGCAACTCAAGCTCGCCGGAGCCGCTGGGAGGGCAGGTTATTTCCTGGATGAGGTCGTCGATTTCCTCGAGGTTGACAATGTTTTCGTTTGCACCGGGAGCTTTGAGGTTGAACCTGGCTACCGTTCCGTCGGTTCCTTGCCAGTAGAAAGACTCTTCGCTTTTTAGACCTAACGAAGCCCGTCGATCGCGTTTGGTGTTGCCGCGTCGGGTGGTGCGGACCGGTTGGAGGACAACTGGCTCAGCACGGGCGTGGATAACTGGTGATGAGAGTTTGAGGTGGTTGGTGTCGAGTGTCCTGGCGGCAAC
Source organism: Cladorrhinum sp. PSN332 (assembly GCA_033297175.1). NCBI lineage: Eukaryota > Fungi > Ascomycota > Sordariomycetes > Sordariales > Podosporaceae > Cladorrhinum > Cladorrhinum sp. PSN332. The sequence continues at coordinate 139,046 of MU858831.1, read as the reverse complement.
ATGATGGGTCAAGGCAGTTGCCAGAAGAAGATGAAGAGAAATCATGGTTGGCGATTTAAAGAAGATATGTAAGGACTTGCGCAGCAAGAGATCAAAGAATCGAATGACTGAGCCGGCAGCCCGATGGGAAGATTGTTGGAAATGAGTAAGAGAATGAGAAGTTGAGATGATTTCATTCACATTCTTTCGTCAACTCATGATCGACGTGAAGGTATCTTAAGTATTAACCTTGTTTACAGACGTCGATCTCTCTTGGTGATCATTCTGTAAGTGAGGAACCTACACTTGGGTGTAGTTGAGACTCCTTTGAGCGCTTATAATGCAGCTTTAATTGTTGTGAAGGATAACCACGTTGGTAATTGGGTCAATGGTAATTTGCTGAACATCATGTAACCCCTGGAACTGAGACGGACCTGGGGTAAAAGGGATGGGGCGCAGCTATCCCCAAATCTTCTGAATTGGCATTGTTTCACAGGGATCTGGCTGCATATTTTGGAGCACGAATCCCCCGGGTTTCATTCGCCGGAAGCTCGGATCCGGGGTCAACTCAGATGCAACCTTCCCCTTTTTTCCTTGGGGAAGCTTCAGTCCACAGGATCAACAACGGTTTGCGACAAGTGCGGGAGTGGCCCGCGACGGCCAGTCCCAGGCACCCGAGAGCCTGGAAAAAACATGGGATGTCAACCTAGATAAGGCTGAGTTTTTGAGGTTCCGTGGAGACTTCTGTTGCACGAGCGCTTGATAGATGGCTTCTGTTACACTTGAAATTCAAGTTTTGGATGTTCTTTTATTGATATCGTGAATGTTACCTCGTTGAGTGGATTGGCACCTCGTTCAGAAGACGTCTCCCATGCTCCTCTGAACGCTGAGTGGAGCGAATATTGGGAGTTTTAAGCAGACGTTCGACTGGGGAGAAACATCCCTCAACCCAGTTCAGTTTCAGATGCTTGTGGCTCGGGGAATTGGGAAACTGGAATCCCGCGGATGCTACTAATGGGAAGGAAGGTGAATGCATTGCCTTCCTGCAACCAGGTAGCATTGGGGGCGGTTTCTGGACACCATATGGAAAGTGCAAATCGCCAAGGGGCGCATAAGTCTTTATTGATTCCTGTCAAAACCTGGAAGTTATGCATTCCCACGAAATAAACCAAAGGCTCAAGTCGCATCTTGTTTGTTGTCCCTGGTGACATTGGATAATGACATGCAGATGTTTTTTTCTTCTTTTTTTCTTCTAATTTTGGCTCCCTCCAGAGCTCAACCCATCAGGCAACATCATCCACGAACCACCGAGGGACAACAGTTCATCCGTCTCACTATCAAACTCCTGGGCGATAATTGGCACCCACGCTTCACTTCCTTCCGTGTCACTCACGCCGGACGATGCACCATCATCCCCAGCAACATATCCACCCCTCCTCACCGCCGCCATCACATCCTTTCTCTTGCCTTTTCTCTTCTCCATACTCCTAACCGTGTATACACCCTCACCCCTATCAATCATATCCATCGTAAAACAGCTGCTCCTCTCTCCTTCATCAAACCTCACTACCTCCTCCATCTTCTCTTCGTCATCCACAACCCCCATAGTCACCCTTATTAAGCCCCCCTTCTTCTCCCTCCATAGATCACAAGGAAACCTCTCCCCCAAGTCCCTAGCCAACTCGACGCTATCCCCATCATCATCCCTCAAATCCCCCCTTCCCACACCTCTAACCCTTTCCTTTTTTCTCAGTATAACCTTCTCCCTCCCCCGATCAAGACTAACAACTTTAAACCCCTCCCCGCTGGCACCGCCTTTCAGTGGTATCCGTCTCGGAGGTTGATCCTCAACTCTTTTTGCTGAAGGTTTGGAACTTGAATCGGTGGATATTGTGGTTATGGAAAGCTTGGAGGCTTAAGTAAGCTATCTTTTTCTGTTGACGCAGTGTGCCTGGGGTTTTTAGGTGACGATGATTGCGATATCTCAATGCTTGGAATGTTCGTCTCGTTTACCACTTTTAAAGTAGACGTTATTACACTACATTCGTGCCAAGGTACGCAGCCCGGGGTGAGGTCGTGGTCTCGCTTCCGCTCGGGCAGGTTGCCTCTTTTCCCACCCCAGATCGAGTCATCGGCGAGGGCCTTGGCGGTGGGACGGATGACAGGCCACCACTGGGCCACTGGGTGTGTCATTGCTGGCACACTCCTGGGCATGACACTGGTTGTATGAGGCTTGGCTCGCCTCCAAGTTGAAAGGGGTCTTGAATTGTTGACCGGTCAAGGTAATAAGCCGCCATGATGGCTTTCATATCACGCCCATAAATGGACTGTGTCGAGAAGACTCCGCTGGCAGTATTAGAAGGAACATGTATCTAGCCGTCAGAGAAAGAACAGACACATCTGAAACCAAGCGTTTATGTGAGAGATTATTCGGTACCGAGTACCTTTCTACCCTAGCTGCCGTGTATAATATGTCTTGAGCACCAATGAAAAAAAAAATGAAAAAGGAAAAAGGAGGAAGCCCGCTTTCTCCCAAGGTCCACCATGCAGAGCAAACGTCATACAAGCCAAGGGCCAAAAAGAAATCAGAAAAAGAAAAAAAAGAAAGAAAAAAAGAAGAAACGAATAGAAAGAAAACGGGACTATGGAATAAAGGGGACAAGCTTGACCCAAGAGGAGAGGCAAGAAAAGCGGTGCAAGTGTACCTACCTAAAAAGATTCCCCTTCACTGTATCCAATCCCTGGTCGTTAAGGCGCGATCTTCGTCGCATTTAGTTCCAGCGATGTAAAAGGAGGGTGGTCTTGTGATTGTCTCTCGTAATGATCCCTGAAGTTTTTGTCCCGGTAAAGGAGCTTCCTCTTGCATACGTTGCATTGAGCGGCCTGCCGGCCAGGAGCATGCAAAGTCTGCTGATGAAGCAACAGCTCACCGATGTGCGAAAATTCCTTGTTATCACAGTTCTTCCCCTTATATGCATCAAATTTGTTGCACAACCATGGCCCACTCATGTTCAGGTTGACAGATGGGGCTGCGCCAGTCCTCATCATCTCGTTCGTTGCCTCGCTGTTCGGAGCGCTCTTGGCCGGTCCTCCGAGCCCGTTAGCGTCATTGTGGCCTCGAGTCCTTCGATCCGGTGCATGAGATTCTTGGTTAAACTGTGGTGGCATCGTTGGTTGTTGGTGCTGAATTGGAGCAAATGGTTGCATCGAAGACTGGTCAAATATTTGAGGGTTGGTAAATTGACTGGGTTGGGACGCCATCGCTGCTTCTTGGGGCTGATTTGATGCAAATGGCTGCATCGAAGACTGGAGAAATACTTGAGGGTCGATGAACTGACTGGGTTGTGACGGCATCATCTGTGTTTGAGACTGCCAGCCCATGGCAGCCTGTGGAAATTGTCCTGGCTGAAGCTGGTATCCCGCGTCATCGTGCAATCCTGCAAAGAAGGCTGAATTTGGTTGCGGCTGATATGATAATCCTGAACCAAAGGTATCTTGTAGCTGATACCCGGTGTCATTGAGGCTAAGGCCTGCGGCAGGAAACTGGTCCCAGGCAGTGGGTTGCTGGCTCTGATTGTTCATAAAACTTGGATCCGGGTCGTGGCCCGTGACCGTTCCCGCGTTCCCGCCGGCGAACTCCAGGGAAACTTGACCCTGCTGCTGGGCAGCGGCTTGGTAAATTCCTGTTACAGGTACTTGAGCTCGATGTTGGGCGGGAGTCGGGAGTTGGCTGCCTCCTCGGACAGGAGGAGCCTTGCCCTTATTCCAGTTGGATGCGGAAGGTTGACTACTCTGGCCGGCGGAAGCTTGTATCTGATTACCTGCCGAAACACCCTCAGATGTCTGTTGAGTAGTTTGACGTCGTTGTTTCTTGCTTGCCGGCTGAGTGTGCTGAATGCTGTTCTGTCTCTGCGAGGCCAAAGTCAGACCTGGTTGAGGGGCACTTGGTCGCCTGTGATCAACAGCCATCCTCTGCGTTCTCTGAGTGGAAGTAGCCCGAGCCCGAGGGCTTGAACTGGTTGACGTTGTGCTTGGAGATGATGAAATTGATGGCAGTGATGCGGATGGAGACTCATGTGTCGCACGGCTGGGATAGTTTCTTGTGCCAGTAATCGCAGATTGCGGACCAGAGGAGTCTGCCTCCCGGGGCCCAGGTGAGCTTTCTGTGCTTCCCGCACGAGGTCCTGGCCTTCCTGGTGTCGAGATCCCTGTCGTAGTAACTGTTGGCCTGGTTGGCCTGACTGGCCTCTGAGAGAGCGGGGGGGTTGTGGTTGATTGATCTTGGCGACGAGGAACATTTCTCCTACTACCCTCCGGACCTGCGGACGACGGGGCGGTGCTGCGTTGACCTGAAATCTCTTGACCCATCCCTGCAGCAGTGCGCGAAGGCCCAACTCTCGTGAAGGCTTCAAGGCGTGCGTTTTTACATTCTCTTGCTGTGGAACGCTCTTTGGGGACCCTGGATAACATTTTCAGGAGCTGGGAAGGTAGCTTTCGGCGATCGACGAGCTCTGAAACCCGAGATATCCAGTCTTCCGACTCTTCCCGGGCCAAATGCTCTGGCTGCCTTGATAACTGCTGAGCCCCTCCCAAAACTCGCTCGGCCCAGTCCGAGGAAGTCCAACCCATCTCCTTTTCACACCAGAAGCCTCTAACGCGACCCAACGTCATTGCAACAGAGTATATGTCCGAGGCAAGACATGGTTTTCCGTGTATTGTCACTTCCGGTGCCGCATAAAAAGCGGTACAGTCATAGAGGCGTTCACTCTCCTTGATCGTCGCTTCTTTGATGGCTAGGCCAAAGTCTCCAAGCACAAAGGAGTACTCTTTCCCGGATGCTGATCCGTGTGTGAAGAGAATGTTGCTTGGTTTGATGTCCCGATGTATAACACCTGCCGCATGAATAAACTCCACGGCAGTCGTCAGCTGGGTGACCAGGGCGGACCACCACGTGGGGGGAGTTTGTGGCGGCTGCCCGCAGGTATGGCTTTGAGTCTGAACCAAAGTTGCCAATGATCCTTCGTGCAGTGGAAAGAACAGCTGGAATTTCCCCCCGGCATTGAAATTTTGATAATGGAGGAGCTGCACAATGTTTTTCTACCGAAAATGAAGGTTAGCGTGTACTGGAAAGATGGTGTGCAGTCACCAAAGGTCCTAACTCACATGTCTCAGCTGTGTAAGCATATCGACTTCCTTTGTCATGCGGTTCTGGAGTTCCTTATCCTTCTTAGCCTTCCCGGTGCTTTGGAACTCTTTGACCGCGAACAGCTCTCCAGAAGACAAGTCCACGACCTTGAAAACAGTGGACGAGGAGCCCGCTCCGAGCTGGCCGTATCTATGGATGGGCCGGTGTGTGCGGATTTTGGTCGTACTCGGCGCGAAATCGGATCTTAGCGTTGGCCTTTGGGGCGGTTCTTCGTGGAGGGGCTTGATATCAGATCCTCGGAAGCCGGTGATGGTCAGGCCTTTCAGAGCCAACTCAAGTGCTTGGTGAGCCAGCTCGGACTGAGTGGTGGAGTCTGAAGTGCCACTGCCACCCAGATCGTTGACCCATTTGAGTAGAAACTCGGTTTCGAGTCCAAAATAAATGAGGATCGGCGCTTTTGTTCGAGGAATAACGCGCTGTCGAACTTTATTAGTCCCGTTCTCAGCGGATACCTTTACCCAATCAAGGTCGTAAATCTTGGGATCTTGAGCCTCGGCCTCCTTCACTACCACGCTTAGGCGCCCATCAGACATGTCTCGGATAACCAGTTCTCCAGAAGCAGAAAGAAAGAAAAAGAAATGCTCGTTGCGATAGCTCTGATAGCTTGGCCCACCCTTACGCTGCGAGACGGGGGCTTCGGACTGGGTGTTTTGAGCGGCGAGGGACTGTGACGGTAGACGAATATCATTGTTCGGGTGTCTTCCAAACGAAAGAAGCTTTCCCTTGATGGCGGGCGGGCGGCTCAGGTTGCAAGTGAGAAACTCAACACCTCCAGCCCTGGTAATAGGAAAGTGACTCGGAGATCCTTGGGGTGTGTGTCCTGGACACCGTGACTCGCATTTTTTCTGGAACTCAACTACCTCAAAAGCCGGTTTATTCTTTGGAAAGAGTTGGAATAGCACCCGGACGCTGCTTGGGGGCTGTGGTCGTCGAGAAGAGGCGGTTTGGGCTGCTTGTACATGTACTTGTGCCGGTGGGGATTGGTGGTTTGGTGTTCGTTGCTGTTGCATCATTCCGCCAGGGAGATGATGGCTGGGCCGAGTGGGAGTGGGAGCGGGAGGCATCTTGAGGTTTGTGGATTGTAGGATGGTTTGGCTTGAGCCTGAGAGGAATAAACCAAGGAAACAATGGGTAAGGGAGTCATTTTATCTTTGGTCGTTGTCTGGCTTTTTTATCACCACCTTTCTCTGAATTAGATTTGCACCCCAAAAATCACAGTGCCCAATGCCTGGTCAGGCTCCATGAGAGGGCCAACAATTGTGATGGAGGGGTTGTTGCCGCCGTGATCGCGCCTATTCCCAAACTCTGTTATCCCGTTCCATGCTCCCAACGTTGGTATTTTCTGCGAATTTGTTTCGGTTGAGCCATAAAAAACCGAGCTGGGCGGTTGAACCAGCACTTCACACAGTGCATGCAGGTTGATATATCCACCGTGTCTGCTGTGCCGTTGCCAAGACACTCTGGACGTGCGTGCCCTGGCGGTTATCCGACTCCAATTTGGCGGACCCTTTCAACTTGCTCTTTGCACCTTCCAACATCCCTCCGGTTCATTGATTCCCGGGGCAACCTGGAACTTGAAGCACCTAAAAAGCATCAATCATGTCACCAACCCATTCACAAGGTTTCGCGGGGCTCACTGACGATAACCTCAAACAGTTCACTTCTGCAACCCGCCAAGCTAGGGATCGCCTTCGGGGGAGATCATCACTCTCCACATCGCCAGACCCTCACGGCTACATAGACGATGCGCCACCGCCCGTCTTGAACGATGCTGCATCAGGCAACTCTGTCTCTGCGGCTCGTTCACCGCCGTTTTGTAAGCCCAGGAGCATAACTGCCTCGGAATTGGCAGCCGACGAAGCACAATACAGGGAAATCTGCGCCATCCTGGCAGCAGAAGATCCACTCAACTACACAACCCATCAAGAGCCTCGGGAAGCTTCGAACGAGGTAGACGGAACGAATGCAATATTTCCAACAGAGGAATTTTTCGACGGCGAGATGGAGTATGAGGAGGAGGAGGCGTGGCGCCCTAGTCTACCAAACAGCCGCCCTAGGATGCCCCGTCAATGGGATCCGCAGCTTCCCACAAGAGAACCTACGCATGGCGAACATGAGACCCTTCCTGAGCTTCCTCCAAACTTCCCACCATATTACTGCACTCACAACATGAACCAGACCGCCGCATATCTCGCAAACGCAAGTTACGTGGCCGCACTCAGTGGCCCACCCGTCGCCGACGTCATGTACGGGATTCTCATTGTACCTGCCGGGGAAGAGCGCACTGTTCTGAAGAACGCGCTCGAGCTCCTAGACAGCAAACAATTCTTCAATGCCGTCCACGATGCCAGGGAAAACTACGCAGCAGGAGCACGCATGCACGTCATGGACAAGGACTCGGCCGAATTCACACGCCATCGCTTCGATGAAGAGTTTCGAGATCTAGAGCCTGAGGAGTTTGATAATGTCCCAGTAACTTTGCCGCACAAAGAGGAGCCGGTGCACCTCGAGAAGCCTGTTTCTGATACCGCGGTGCCCAGTGTACATGTTGAAGGGGAAGCAGAAGAACTTGAGGGGAAAAGGGTGGCCACAGTTCAGATCAAGACCAAGAGACGGAAAAAACACTCAATTACACCCACAACAGATGAGCCCACAGCAGAATCTTCTACTCGCCACAAAAACCCGAACACCGCCAAACTCCGCGACGAGGTCGGTCTTATCCGTCAAGCCACCAAAGCGGCGAGGAACGCCGTCTCCTGCAGAGATGATGCTTCTAAGCCACATGGGGTTGTGAAGAGGAGAGGAAGCCCACGCTCGACACCAAGCAAAGACAGGAGTCCGACGCCACAATTGGGGAGGAGAAGCACAAGGATAAAGAAGCAAACTGGCTGATGTGTCATCAGAGGGTTGGTTTTGGTTCACCTATTTTGAGCTGTTTTGGTATACTGTAGCATTGATTAGTTCCAGAACTGTGTTTAATCTCAAGGCTTTATTTCATGCATAATGTGCATAGTCCCATCATATCTATTTCGGTTATCCCGAGTCTTATTCCAGTCCTTGTTCTCCGATTACTTCGAGGTAACCCTTTTTCCCCTTCTCCCTTTTCTTTTTCTCTTTACTGTTTAGATGTAGGGAGTTGTCTTGGTTCTGAGTAAAATTGGGGCCCAGGATACTTCTTCCGTTTCATTGAGTAGTTTAATCTTGCTCATCCCCCTCTGGGCTCTTTCCCTCGCCTGCTGGCAGGTAGTAGCGTCCTCAAGACTCGTCCCACGCCTCTTCCTTGTTCGCTGGCTTCCCCAACACTGTTTTTTTGTTGTGATGACCCCGCTTGGTTAGACTGAGCTATCGGCATCCGCTGGGTAACCGGTTTAGTGTTGGAACCGGGTCGCGGTTGGATGCTAGCCTGCAAGAACTGATTGTCGGCTCCCGTTCCGTGACGATACCACACGGTTTGGGCCGCCTCACCTTGTTGGGTTTCTTGAGCTTGTTGGGTAATCTGACGCAGTTCGAATTCGAGATAGGGGACTTCGTCAATCGGCAGGCCAAGCGACTTGTTCTCGTTGGCTGCAGAGAACGCGGGCATCTCCCAGAACTGGCGCATGCACGGCCGGTAGCTTGGATTCCCAAAGATATACTCGCGCTCGTCGACGGAGAACATTGCAACAACAGCCGGGGGTACGCGAGCAAACTGGGCCAGCGCTTTCAGTCTGGTCGAGAAGGTTTGAGAATCCAAGGCGTTCATGTTGGGATCCGTGTACTCCCCACGATAACCGTGGTGCTTGAGCTTGGCGGCCCAGTACCCCGTGCCTGCGTGGGCTTCATCGGGGAAAACAAATCCCATGGCTTCCATAAAGGTGATTCCCAGTGCCCAGATATCCGAGGCCATTGCCGCATTTCTGGAATTCAGGATCACTTCCGGTGCCTGGTAAAACCGGGTGCCAGCTCCTCCCGCGCCTCTGGAGATTGTGCCTCGGGACGCAGAAACGCCAAAGTCTCCCAGGAAGAAGTCGTAATGACCCTGGTTAGGGTCAAGCCTGAACATGATATTGCTAGGCTTGATATCTCGGTGGATGATTGGTCTCGGTCGGAAATGAAGATACTCAAGAGCGGCAATTATCTGCTGGACGAGCCGACGATACCAGTGCGGCAGAAACATGTCGTCCGTGTCTATTTCCAGCGTACCTGTTAACAAATCATGCAGACTGCCCTCATACAGACTAAAAATAAGCTCAACCCTGCCGCCGAGGGAGAAATCTCGACAGCCTTCAAAGTGGACAATGTGCTGATGCCGTACGCGGTTGAGCACCTCGAGCTCGGCGAGGGTGACCTTATGCCATCTTCTCACAAGCTCGAGGCTCGTTTCATTGTGTTTAATCTTCTTGACTGCCCAGAGGTCGCCAGTCGCCAGGTCGACGACTTTGTGTACATCGGCATACCCGCCGTCGCCTAACTTTTTGTAATCGTGGAGAGACCTCTCCAGACTCCCGGGGAAGTATCCTCCCGTAGATTGCCCGCTGGCTGTCCTATCTGACCTGCGACGACGCCGGAGCTGGTAAGAGCGGCCCTGCTGTGGGGTTTGGGCAATATATGGCTGGTCCGGGGCTGCAGTCAGCTCTGACACCTGCATCGCGTGTGTCTGCACCGCAAACTGCCGTTGCTGATTGGCAGAAATGTCGCGTCCAGGCTCCATCCGGTAAGGTCGAGCCCATAGCAAAGCGAAATAGGGAATGTTGTTGATGAGTATCAGAAACGACCTGTTCATGCGCGGGATCGCTCTTTGCCGATGTTCCCCCTGGAGAGCGAATAGCATATCCTCGCCAGGGCCAGGGTCGCTGATCTCCAGTGCTGTCATCATTGTTGGAGACGTATCGCGGAGAATAAGCTCGCCGGATGGCGCCAGAAAAAAGAAGAATTGATCATCGTGGTATTTTGGAGAGGTGCGGCTGCTTCTTCGCTTGGGAAGCAGGAAGTATTATATCGTGGTTGTCGCTGCACCCAAAGGAGAGCAATCGTCCAGGGATTTTTGAGGGCCGGTCAGAATAACAGACAATACCATGCGGGAAGCGGCTCGAGTAATGGCTGATGTATCTCCGATGAATTTCAGAGTTTGAGTTGACAATGTCTGCAGCCTCCTGTATGAGGGGAATAAGGGTAAACATCATATATGTGAGCCGGGCCGGCGCAGCGCTCGGAGGCCATGCCATCGTGAGTGAGGATCTTGAACAACTTGTTTATGAGAACGCGAAGAAGTAAATCATAGCGGAAGCTGGCCAGAAGCAGGTGGCTGAGTTTATAAGCTAGGTAACAGTGATCAGTTATGGTGACAGCTACTTCCCAACACTTGTGTCTTGAGCGGGCAAACGACAAGGCCGATGTCTCTTCACTCATCAAGAGTCTTGGTGAGTCTTCTGTAAAGACCGATCTTGCTCCTCAGATACCAGCTGAATAGCCAGCGTCGAGTGATAACACGATTCAGGGTATTGACATTACTTTTGGTTATGTTACAACTTAGAGGATGTGTACGTGGCCCGTGACCATACCTGATAGAGAGTACATACTCACACGTGTTGCTCAGTACCTCTGTGATACAATACAGCACATGGTGCTTCCTGACCCTTGGCTGACTCATTATGTAAGGTAGGTATTGGCAGTGGCAGCACAAGAAGACCCGAAGTATAAGGGTGTATGTAGTCACGAAAAGGCAGTGCGCAGTATGTAGGTGCTGGATAAATTGAAGAGCACTGGTTGATATGTAAGAAATGTAAAGACAAGCAAAGGAAATAGGGAAAATGAAGACAGAAGAGGAAGGGCCCTTCAGACAGCCATTCACAACACTCCCAAATACTATTTCTTGCGTCCCGACGTCCTCCTGGTTGCTGGATGTGAGGAAGCCCCAACTTCAAGAGACTCTGAAGCCCGCTGTTTCCGCTTTCCTTTCATCACGCCTTGAGGTTTGGATGAACTACCCCTTACTGCAGTCCCTCTTCTGGCAGCCTTTCCGGTGATGGTCGGACCAACAACTATGCCTTCTTCAATAGAAATTTTGTCCTCTTCCGGCACAGGATCTTCCCTGGCTCGACCACGTGGGCGACTTTGCAGTGTCGTTGTGTTGTCAGCTAGTTCATGAGCAGGCTCATCTTCAACTTCGGTGTCGTGATCATCCGTTTTGTCCCCCTCCTCTGCTGGCTTCAAATTTCCTTTGGTCTCCATCTGGGCATCATCCCGGTGATCAACATTTCTCTGCTCATGAGGAGAGACAGAGCGAAAGCCGTCTTCAAAGCGGTGGCGTACAAACTCGGCACTGTCCAGACTGGGATTATGCATCCGCAGTGCCCTGCCGTAGTCCCGGTTTGCATCCTCCACTGAATCGATGAATTCCTGGTTGAACGAGAACTCGGGTGATGGACCAAACAACAGCCTCTCTTCACCGGCAGGGACCACAATAATGCCGTACTTGAGATCACCGAGTGGAGGGCCTCCAAGCGACACAACGTAGCTGGCATTCGCAAGATATGCAGCGATTTCGTTCATGTTCTGAGTGCAGTGATACGCCGGGAAGTTGACTGGAAACTGAGGATTTGGCTTCTCTGGTGGTTCATCGGATTCTTGCTGGCGCGGTATCTCAGGTCTAACGTCGGGAAGTTGAGGGCCCTGGTGTTTCGCAACTTGGTTTGCCACGATCTCATCAACAACACCATGATATTCCTCCTGGGGCAGGCGAGGGGCCGTCCAATCGTCAAGAATGGCTTGGTCTTGAGGGAAGATGGCTTTGGTTCCAGGTGGCAGCTCACCGCGCACTGCAGCTTCTAGCTGCTCCTTGGCCTTGAGTTGGAGATCATCATCATGATCATCATCGTCCTTCACCTCTTGTAATGGAAGATCTGCAGGCTCATGGATGACTGCCGGCGCGCCCCATTTTGCCTCATACGCCTCCTGCTCTGATTTTGTTTGCTGGACGCATTGAACACGCGGTAAATCCGGATGATTCTCTGGGAGGAACGAGGCGTCGGACTGATAGTCGTGAAAATCGGGTGAGGGTGATGGAGTTGATCGTCCTCTTTTATGGGCTGCCTCTTTGCGCGTTGCAACTTTGAAGCCCTCCAGATTCTCTCGAGATAGAGTAGCGGCCTGTCCATTGTCTGTCGACTTTTTGGCTGTCAAAGTACGAGGCATTGTTGTAGCTTCCGTGTCGGGAGTTCGTGCGCACTAAGAGACTGTCTTTTTTTTTTTTGTCTCTGTTTTTTCCGGGACTTGAAAAGAATTGAGGAGACGGAAAGATCCAAAAAGATTGCGAAGTTGGGGATTTGGCTTGACCCCTGTTAGCGAATTAGTGAGGGGAACCGGTTCACTGTGCCACACCCACTGGGCAAGTTGTTGGCTGGGCGGCTGTAGACAGTAGATACTGTGCAGTATTTGGACATATACACTGTGCTGACTGTAGCCATGAAACATTCACAGAACGTGCTTGCCGCTGAGGTGCCTTTTTGGTCGCGTCTGGGCCATGAATCGTGATAACTTCAAATATCCGCGCGCTTGCACTTCCGCAACCATTTTTCACTGGGTTGTCGGTCCCGACATTCTGGTAAGATTCCTTTTTCTCGGCCAGTGTTTGAGGCCCAAATTTATTTCAAGAAGGGTTTCTATATGTGGCAGGGCAAAATACACAGTAAAAGAAGAAAAATAACAAATCGCACATGGAAAGGCAAGCTGTTCATCCCATGGCGAGTAACTACTTATACGGGCTGTCGGTCTCGAATCTTGACGCCACTGTTCTGTCTTGATCATCCACATTCCACTCCACTGCGTATCCAATCTCACACCACCACTACTCCCACTCCCACTCCCACTACTACTACTCTATCATTTCTTCATTTCTTTACAAGTCAAAATGGCAAGCTCATTACGTCAGGCTGCGCCTGGCCCTACCAAGTTGTTGTTTCATCTCATTCCCAGAGACCGAGAGGCCACCCTCATCGTCAATTGCAACCCAGCCCATCAAGTCCCGTTCGAAACAGGCTTTGTTCTTGGCTGTTTTCTGGACCGCCCATCATCAGTCCAGGGGCGGCTTCTCTCCTTTGGCCGCAATGCCAAGCATGACATCGTTCTTCCCGCTGGTCCTTCGGGTGCGAAGCTCTCAAGCCCGTCAAACCAAAGCCGAGTCACCAAATCCACCCGTTCGTATCAAAACTACCGCAATGACCACTTTTTCTTTTACCTTGCTCCGTCGGGCGAGCTGATCCTCCGGGACTTGTCGCCTCGCTTGACCGCACTCGAGATCAAAGACCTCAACCACAGGGAGGCGAGTTTGCATGCCCTCCGTGGTGATCCCCGACAGCGAGTCATCCCAAGCAACAAGACAGGAATCATCATCACCTTTGGCACCAGTACTTCGTTCGAGCTTCGCTGGGCCACTTCTTCCAATGCCAACCAGAGGGATCTTGCGGCCCATGCTCTTGCAATGCACGTCAGCGGCATGACCATCACTGCCCCTGAGCAAGATACATCTCAGCTCAAGCCTCCTCTCCATCATTCGCGACACCTGCGGAGTCAGTATACACCATCCGGCGGATCCTCTTCGGCCCCTGAGAGGCCGCTTCATAAGTACACGAAGCTGGGCGCTGGAGGGTTTGGCGAAGTCTGGAAGTCGGTCGATCTCAGCTCGGGTGAGCTCTGGGCCGTCAAAGAGATCAAGAGCGAACTGTCAGATGACAAGTGGAAGCACCTGTTTCTCAAAGAAGTTGAGACCCTGAAACAGCTCAAGCATGAGAACATTGTCTCTTTTGAGGGATGGCAGGACTTTTGCTTTGGTGGGACTTCCCTGCTCATTTTCCAGTTGTACGATGGCAACCTGAACCATTTGATCTTTTATGACAGCAGAAGTCGACAGCAGGGTCGAGACCAGGAGACGGGACTTCAACCAACGCCTGGATCAGCCCCGACATGGTACACCCAACTGGTGAAGCAAATGCTGGCAGCTTTGCAATACCTTCATTCTTCAGGCATTGTGCACAGGGATATCAAGCCCGACAACATCATGTACAACAAAAACCAATCACGACCCGACTTCTTCCTCGGTGACTTTGGTCTTTCCATGACACAAGAGGCTCTCACGAGAAGCGGCGCCACGACTGCAGGAACCGTATTCTACTTGGCCCCTGAGCTCGTCAACCCAAGTGCCGCCTCCCGGTTCTCGGATGTATGGGCTCTGGGGTTGACATTTGCTCGTGTTTTGGGATTTGTGAAACCCCAGGAAGGCGACCTCGACGCGCAGTACTGGGCTGCCAAACTGAGACGTCATGGGTTCGTAGGCGAGTATGTTGAGCCGTCTCATCCTAAAGAGCGCACAGGGTGCCGCATCAGCACACTCGCGCGTTATGCCTTGATGCCACCTTTGGTTGCACGTATGCTTGATCCCGATCCCCAACAACGCCCCCACGACTTCGCTCGACTTCTCCATCCCACCCAAGTTGTTGGGTTCTGGGGCTTTCCTTCACGCTCCCTGCATATGATGGCCAGCGCCAGAGGCCAACAGCAACCCATTCCAGTTAGACGGCCCCGGCAGCCCGCACGCAGCGAGCCCGCCGTGCAGCCGCGACAAGCTGAGCAACGTCCCCCAACCCGTACTCAACCACCTCGTCAAGCCAATCAACGACAGAACCCTCCCGCGAGAACTCAACAGCCTCGCCGACGCCAAAACGACTCCATGATTGTCAATTGTGTTTCACAAGATTCAAGCCACTACCCTCAAGCGGACAACATGTCGTCCCACCCCTCTCAAGTCGTAGCCAACGGGTTCAACCCACAGGCAGGCCTGCAGCCACAAGCTCAGCAAAACGCCAACTCCTCCACGGTGGTCAATCTATCAGAAGAGCGAAGTGCCGGTGGGAACCGCGAGCAGCATGCCAACTCTTCCATGGTAGTTAACGTACCAGATGAATCACGGGGTGGCGGCAGGAATCAGAGACATGTCAATTCCTCCATGATAGTCAACGTATCCGATGAATCAAGGGATGATGGCAACCCTCCACGGCATGCCAACTCCTCCATGTTAGTCAATGTGCCAGATGAGCCGAGGGGCGGTGGCAGACGTCAGGCACGTGGCAATTCCTCCATGATGGTTAATGTGTCAGATAGCTTGGATTCTCGGAACTACGTTCCCGCACAAGAGCAACAGCAGCCGCGGCGAGCGGTTGCGAGACGCCCAGCACGCGGGAATCCGCCTGCAACCGCTGTGCCCCGCATGGCGCGACGGCATCGAGACGGGACCTTTCATACTCCACCACCTGTCTACCCTCGTGAAACTCCACCGCCTAGTTACCACACCGAGGCGCCCTAAGTGCCCTTTCCAACAATCTGTATAACAGTTTTTTTTGTTTGTTTTGTTTTATTTCCCACCAGGGTTCTTTGCGCCTTGTATAATATCCATGTGTTTTGGTCTTTGTTTGGGCTCAGAGGGCAGGTTTCCTAGGTAGTCTTTCGTCGTTTCTGATAATTCCCTATCTGCGTTCTGGGTATACGTAAGCCTCAATGCAGATACATGTAATAATAAACCTACCTATATCTTCTTTCTCACATCGTGACTGACCCTCCTCCGTGATGGTCCCGGACCGGGCAACTTCATTCCCCATACGGGCAAGTATCCGGCCCGATCCCACCTCCGAATTTCCCCACTTTACTGAACCTACGTCACTTCTTCCATCCTTCATCACTTCTTATACCTCACCACCTCACAACCAAAATCACCACTTGGACAGTACCTATCAAACACACCGCCCATTCAAAAAAGAATATAGCAAAATAAAAATAAAAACAAAATGCCCGGCTCATCCCTCTGGCTCCTCCCGCCCCCATCCCACCCCCTCTTCCCCCTCCTCACCTCTCTGATAGCCTCGACCCTTCCCACACACTTCCCCTCCCTAACTTCCTCCCCTCTTCTTCCAAAGCCAGAATACTTTTCCCCGCACATGACGCTCACCTCCGACATTTCCCCCTCTCTGTACTCAACCCAAGACGGCGACGGCGCACAGGCCTGGCTCGATTCGATCCCTTTCCCCCCTTCTAGCAAAGTCAAAATTCGATTCGGGAGGATTAATTCCCAGGACGTGTTTTGGAGACGTTGTTTCATCTCTGTCGGGTATGAGGGGATCAGGGATGTTGTTGCGAAGGCGAGGGAGTACGGAGCTGAGGGCGTCGGGGAAAAAGAAAAAGTGGAAAAGTGGTTGGAGTGGTGGAGGGCTGAGTTTGGGGGGCATGTCAGTTTGATGTAGCAAGTTTTATCGACGGAAAGGAGATGAAGAGCAGAAGCTGACGACGTGCGAAAATAGCGGCGATGAAGAGATTACGGACGAGGTGATGAAGGATATCGAAAAGGTTGTCATTGGTGCTGGTGAGTATCATGCTCGAATGTGTGTACGAAATGAAAGCTAACAGCGAATAGGGGTGAAATTACCAGAGATTGACAGCGACAAGGGAGAATGGGACGGATGGGAAGGCGGAGTGGTATGGTTGGTGCCCACTGACGGACCGATCAAGGATTGGAAGCCCATCGCGACCCGAACTTTGTAGACGATTGAATTCTATGCAAAATGCCATTTCTAAGTTTTGATATCCGTCCCCCCCTCATTCAACCTCATGTACTCCATCACCTGCGCCAACTCGCCTTCCACGCCCCGCCAAGTCCTTCCCTTGAGATGCCTCAGACACAACTGTGTCCCCTCATCCGGATAGTACAGCCAGCACGCCCACTTCTTCCACTCTCCATCCTTCATCTCCGTCCTGGCTCGATGCCCAACGGTGTCTTCTATAAACGCACCCCGCGGAACCACGATCCTGTTGGGAAACACCACATTGAGGTAGTGCTCCGTCGCTGCGAGGTGAGGCTTGTCATGCCAAAAGAACATGGGCGTAAGTGGGACTTGTACCGTTTCGCCACTGCCCGTTTCTGATGGGACTGAAAACGTTTGCTTGTGAAGTTGGGTCAAGGCGCGAAGCGCAGAGTGCTGCATGACGTGGTCTGATGTTGCGTAGCGGATCATGCGTATCGATGGGAAGCAGACGTAGCTAACTGGTGGTCGGGTGCTTTGAGTTTCCCAGTTCTCATCGTAGCCAACTGCCGGTTTTGAGTCCTGCCGCATGATGCGGAGAAGTGGATTGAGAGGAACGTCCGAGATAAGTGCCCAATCGTGTTGCTGTATCCAAACGTACGGTGTGGCGGTGAGCCTGAGGGCAGATCTCACTGCCAGACCGAAGCCAAGTCTCTGCCGTGGCTCGATAAAGATGATACGCTCATCTGGAGTCTTGGCGACCGACAGAGTCACAGCGTTATCTTGATGACCGTAGGCGGCAGAGCCATACTCGGCAAGTTCAGTGGAGACTGAGAATTCGCTCTCATCATACACCGTCCCAACAGGTGCGTATTCCCGCAAGATGAAGCTCATGGCGTTTGCCTTGTATTTGGCAAACGTAGCAGCTCCCTCGGCGGTCACATGTCCCTTCTTCAACCGCGCCGTGCCGCTGACACGATCGTAGGTGTCGATAACCAAAATGACGCGACATTTTGCAAGTGAAGGACAGTGCTTGCGGAATGCGGTGGTGATTTGTTCCAACAGTTCTGTCGAGGGCGCAGAGGGAGTAGGAGAAGTTGTGATGACGAGCGTCACCAGATCCTCAGCTGCTGCTGCCGGGAGATCGGGTACGGATGCCGGCAACGGTGCTGAGATGGATGGTCCTTGGACCGATTTGGACAGGCGACCCAGAGGCGGGAAATCATCACCTGCATCCCCCATCTCGACGGTCTGGGACTGAAATGCAGCGCACGGGCTACCTCGTCGGCAACTCCATATGCAACCCAAAAAGTCACCTTTTTAAGAGTCGGGAAGTCTGGCTTTTGGTGCACAGATGAGTTCAGGTCCTCTGGATCAACATGAACCTCATCGTCCTGAAAACTCAAAACCTCGTGTTGTTGATGTTGAGGGAAAGAAAGAGCTGAAAGTGGGTCTGCCACAGAAAATGCAGCAGATTTGTGGATTCTACAGTGCGATATCGGCTTTTACTGTGTAATGACTGTCCTCCCTCTACCGCCATCTTCCTGTCCTATTGTCTGGCTTCGAAGCTTGCTCCCTTAGAAGGCAACGTCTCCATCATGAACAAACTTGTTCCTATTACGCGGATATCCGATCCTGTTCACCTTCCACCGACGCCATTCTCCCCATAGAGCCGATAACATCCACAATGCCCACATCACAGCTGCCACGGCAACGTATGCCGTCTTTGTTTTCTTGGAACCGCCGGCCATCCACAATCCCAGTCCTCCGTTGGCAATGCCCAGCGTTATAAAGATTCTACCGTTGAAGAGATGGAGATATGACCAGATTTGCCGTCTTTGAAGCTGCTTGAACTTTGCGTGATGAATGAATCCAAGAATTGGCTGGATCAACAAGCACACCAGGACCACGGTGCCGATAATGGGATGGTAATTGACGCTTGAATCTGACCACACATCACCATTGCCGCCGGGAATCTGCACCATTCGGACGAGTTGAAGCCCCATGGCCACACCAGCAATGAAGACGCAAAGGGCAGCTATTTGAGCCAGTCCGTGTGCCCAAATAGCGAATCGGCCG
Source organism: Cladorrhinum sp. PSN332 (assembly GCA_033297175.1). Lineage (NCBI taxonomy): Eukaryota > Fungi > Ascomycota > Sordariomycetes > Sordariales > Podosporaceae > Cladorrhinum > Cladorrhinum sp. PSN332. Next base: position 120,239 of record MU858831.1, on the reverse strand, counting down.
GGAATAATGCGCATCAAGATTGAACCTCCGGGAAACAGGACCACCATGGCAACTGCCGCGAGGATGCCATGAATGGCTCTCACCCGCATTGCCTCGTTGACATCAAAACCGGCGCCATTCTGAAAGTTGCCGTTGAAGTTGCCATTCGAGCTCGACCCTGAACCACCACCATCTCCGTCGCCGCTGGAGTACGGGTTGCCATATCCCCCATACTGCTGTGCTTGCACACTTGCCGCAGAGGCTTGCCGAAATGTCAGTACTTCAAGTCCAAGGACAGCATTCAGCATGCGGGGAACTTACACAACAGCAATGCCAGGAATTGTTTTGTCGCCATGTTCAACTATCGACTTTTCTTTGCCAGGAACATCAAATGAAAAAGGAAGAGAGCGGAATGGTTGGGAACCACCATCTCGGAAGAAATGTCGTCAGGAACCTGCATCGGTTTTTATCGCCCGAAACAGCGGGACGCGCAAGGCAAAGCGCAGTGATCTCACACATGCATGGACCTGTCGGTGCACAATCCGTTGAAGCTAGACGCTGTGGCGGTTCGCTTTCGGACCCGCGATGGGGATCGTCCGCTGCTGAGCTATCAAACGGCTCCCTCTTGATCCAGGCACAAGCTCACAATAACACGGCTTCACCATGAAGGAACTTGATTTTAGTGGCGAATCGGTGAAGTCTGTTTTGCATTCTGCTCCCATCGCTTTCCCGGTATGGAATCAACTTTACATATTGCGCCTGCCCGCTCGGTTTGCGAATAGCGGACAAGCCGATCATAATGGATCTTTCCCGGTCGAGGTCATGTTGTTTCCCTGCGTTTCCTATCGTCGTTACCGTTTAAGAATCGTGGACAGACGGAATACGCGTTTGCAGGCGGGCCACGACATCACCTGCTAGTAGCTTAAATATTCTATCTAGGCTACCGCCAATTTCACCTTTGTCTTCTCAATTTTTAGAACAAACATTCTAAATTTTTTGGACGCATCTTGCTCTTTGGTCTTTTTTGGAAAAAAATTTCCAAGACAACCAAAAAAAAAAATTGTCAGACCCCCCGCCCCAACTCATCACCGCCGCCGCCCTCGCTGCCGCCCTCCGCTTTTGCCGTTGTCGCTGCGGGAACCTCCACCATCACCCGCCCCCACCCAACCTCGCTCCGCTGTGAGTTCAACCCGATTGATTGATTTTGTCTTGATGTGCTGACACACTAATTATGTGTTAGCAAGGAGGATGACTTGGAGGAGGCGGTGGGGGTCGGCTGCCGGGCGGCAAGGGCCAGGTGGGCTCGATTTCGGCAGGCAGTTTTGGGATGGTCGACTTTTTTGGCGGCGGCGATGGGGGTGATCGGTAAGTCTCAACAATCTCATATATCTTTTATTCCTAGCATAACTGACACAAATAAGGATGGGGATAGGGCACCGGATGGTGGATCGGGGGGGGGGGGGGGGTTTTGGCTTTTTTTGGTGTTTTTGGTGGATTCTGTTTTCGCATGGTTAGCAAATGTTGGATGGGAGTATCTTTATCATTGGAATTAGACGGGGGGTTTCATTTTTATCACTGGAATTAGACGGGGGGTTTTATTTTTATCATTCTTAACAACAATACGCAAGCCTCCGACGCATGCCTTATTTTTACCACAGCTCGCTCATTGTTTATGATACTCCATCAATCCCCCCCCTGAATGAACCTGTGAATAGTATCATCCACCAGTTGGCGCATCTGAATATCATGGGCCGCCCCCAAGGGTGAACAAGGTAGTTCACCAGGCTTGTCAAGCTCGATAACCTCGAGCCATGGCTGCCTGACTTTCTTCCTATAGAACAAAACGGCGCTTCTAATATCAATTAGGTCTGGTTGAATCCAGCCGACAATTCTGGTTTAGTTTGTGTCCGTCAGGTGATGCTCTGGTACATTGGCTGGAAAGAATCACGGATTACTTACCTTACGGCCGAATCAAGACCGACAAGGGCGGCAGCGTCGGCGCGAGATAGATTGGAGAGCCAGATGCCGTCTTGACTTGTGAGTGAGAGCGTAAAGCACCAATCTGAAGACTGATGAAACCAGCCGCGTTGCTTGAGTTGCGGGGCGAGCCCGATAGTTCGCTCATAGGTAAGCCCGCCAACCGACTTTGTACAAGGTACATTATGATACGCCTTGATCTTTCCGGACGGCTCATCCAAGGAGAACGGGACGGGGTAAGGATAATTGACAGCACTGATACTGTCCCTGTGGCAATGGTCCTCGAGGTTGGCTCGCCACGGAATTGGTTCCCGGAGTCTGGAGAGATCGTCTGTCGTGAGATACAGCCGGGCTTGCTGCCAAAGGGCGCTCTCAGCCACGAACGGCCGCGGTCGGGGCCAGCAAAGGACGTCGACCGAGTAGCGGTGACGAGTACCGGTAATAAGTATAGGCAACGGTAGTTTAGTAGACGTGTCCGTCATATGGTCATGCCCACGCCATCTTTGGGGGTGTTTGCTCTGAAACTTAGGTTCAGGCTTGGGCTGCCGTGAAATATTCGGGATGACTCGGCGTAGCGCCCGTCTCCAGATGCTGGTGCTGCCCCTGGTGTCGGGACTTGCCTGCTGTAGCTTTTCAGAACCATCTACGCCGAACTCGTCACGAGATACGTAAGGAGGAGGAGGACATGTGTAGTCGAGTGTGTCCTCGAGTAGGCAAATCGTGTTTTTGTCCGACATGTTGACTAGGGAGATGATGTGTATCAAGTTGAATTGCAGGCTCCGAGAGATTTGGAGGAAGAAGATCAGTGCGGACCAGGCACAGACAATTGAAAAATTATGGTATTTAAATATCCATAAACCGGAGCTTAATCTCTCATACTGTGGCGCTTAAACTTGCTCTGCTCTCAGGGAACTGATAAGGGGCTGAGTTTGCAAAGTTTTCAACGGTATTCGGAGCGCCCATGATAAGCCACCAGACCATATGAGAGGGAGAATGCGGCGATTCCATTTTCCCCCAATTCCCACTGCTGACTCAGGAATTGCAAGATCTAGTGTGGAGTCTGCTCGCTCAGGATTCGATACTCGAGCCTTGTGTTCATCATCATCTGGAAGCACATTCCTTGACCACCAAGTTCAAACAGTGAGCAAGGTTCAGGCACAGCACCTGCTGGAGATTCGAATATTACCGCCGACGGAACGAGGTGGAAGATGAAGAACTTGAAGTTGCTACTAGTATTGTGAAAATGAGAATAACCCGTCCCCTCAAATATCTGGCAGAAGAAAGGATTAAAGCGTCTGGATCCAATTGGGCTCGTCGTTATTCCCTCGTGTGTCGAACAGCAAGGGATGCAATTCCCCGTTGCATGAAGGGCACAACGGTATCAGTCAAGCCTGTCTGGCGCATCCACAAATGTCTCTCGGGAGACAAGTGTGTCCTGATAGATCCCAAAGCACATCCTACTTGGGATCTTGGAACGTCCCCAAAACTTCTGGGGCGACTGGGACAGTCTTTTGCTGGACAATCGGGCATACCCCACATCTTTGGTTCTTAATGTGGCAAACCATGTCGCAATACGATGGACCTCCTGTGAAATCGAACGACAAGCCAACATGAAGTGGAGGCGTTAATGTTTAGTCTAACATGCACGTTTCCCGGAACCAAGGCCTTCTATCTTGTTGATTTCCCCATCAAACCCGCTCAACAAGCTCTGTTGGTTTCAAACTGGTGTATAATAGACCTCGAAGATAGTGGAGTTGTTTCTGTCCATACTCCAAGCAAGCGATACAGGTATCATAATCGCAGGGATACATTTGGCTGGAATGTGACACCAGCCTGAAGAGGTTTCTTCGGCATCATCTCTCACAGACAACCCAGCTCCCTGTGTAGTACGGATAAAAACCAGCTGAAGAGGCCAACGAACGATTTCAAGACATGCAGGATGGGGCTGCTGCCAACCTGACGTGGGTATATAACGGACGATTACCAAGCTGGGCCAGAGAAGACCGAAGAATGGTACCATGTGAGGTCTGATCCGATACGACGGATGATGTTGTTTAGAGGCTGTGAGGACCTTTATTCGTTTACCCTGTCTCCATGGGATTAAGCGTCTCACTCGGTTATCGGGACGGCAGAACATTTCGAGTGTTTGGAGCAAGGCCGTCATACCGCGCCACCTAGAGGCTTTTTTGTTATTACCACAACAAGAGGCGAGAATGTCCTGCATCATCCGGCCATGCTGCCTTGTTTGCTCAGCCAATGCCAATGAGGCCCGTGCGGCGCCGTGTTTGGTGAGACGATGCCATGTTCATGCGAAACAGCGTGTATGTCATCATATCTGAATAGCCGTAATTGGACATCCGCATGGGTATTCTGAACAATTACCATTTTTTGTATGCAAGAAGAGTGTTTGACGCCTGGACGGGATCGCCAAAGCCCAGACCTGCAAAGAGCACGAGGGGACGTCGGCAGGAGGTTGCCGGAGGGGCAATGAAACAAGTAAAGGGCGATATGGACACAAGACGCCGTCACGAACGGATCGGAATAAGTGGCGTGGAGGGAGTGTGATGGGTGCCAGCTGCGGGTTCCCGTTCGATATCACTGGGGCTGCAGGCCTGATTTGAGCTGAAAAAGACCGAACCCAGAAAGACGGCGCACGTTGTGGTCAAACAGAATGACGCCACAGAATAATGCTGTTCTGGCTCAAAAAAGCGTTCCGGAATACCCAGGCACTGTGAAACAAGATTCGCCTGGACGGGGCACCTGTCTCAGCAGGCTGCATTGCGGGTGAGAAGAAGTCTGAAGAGGGCCAAAATGGAACGTTGAATTGGCAGTCTTCGATTGAAGTTCCATCCAGTGTTTTGTGTTTGGAGAATCGTTTCTTATCACCTGGAATGGTTGCATCGGGGAAATGGGAATGGGCAGATGTTTTTTCTTTCTTTTTTTTTTTTTTTTTTTTTTTTTTTTTTTTTTTAGTTTCGCCTACCTGAGAAGAAGCTGCTTGTGTCGTTCAAATTTGGGTCCAAGACCCCAGAACTCGTGCCCAGGAGAATTTCCGACAAAAGACCTGCACCCGACCCTCCATCGTTAAAGCATCTCCAAAACAGCAAACATGATGATGTCTCCAGTGTTCGGACTGAACGAAATCATGAATTACTTGATGGGAGATGGAAATGCCAACTTCCGACGGGCTGGACCCTGAATGGTGAAAATGCAAGGAATTACAAAAACCCCTTTTCCAGAAAGTTAGGAAGCATGTAATCTGCCCCGCATCCCTACCAGCCTTGGGTGCAAGCACATGGCAAATCTGTTAATATTGCTATCTGCTTTACCACCAGTGCAACGCGAGCGCAGGACATTTCTTCAGGTGGGATGCCCCTCACCTGGATTGGAACTCCAACTTCCACGTCCCACCAATAATAAAGCTTCAATGACAAGGTGGGGCCATTCGTACCGCCCTCGTCCCTGCAACATCTGTTCAGCACCCCTGCAGCGCTTTCTGGAGGCGCCATGGGGCACAGAGAGGCAAGGGCAACACGTTTCGGGAAGTGGCAGCCCAGCGCGGTTGTTGTTGTTGTTGTTGTCTGCCGCTGCCAGTGGAAATTCCAAAGTTTTTGGGGGCAGGAGAGACATTATCATCGCTCGATGAGGCCTGGCAGAAACAGAAAGATGGAATGGCACAGATGATGCACATCGCCGCAACCCGTCACTGTCACTGACTCGAAAGAACACAAAACAAAAAGGAATCCCATCGCCCTGGGTCGAGGAGTCCGAGAACCCCCCGTTCGTTGCCCCGTCCCGTCCATCCAGTCTCGTTTCGTTGTTTCCCCGAACTCTGTCACCACCTTCTCACGTCCACACATCCTGCACCTCTCGCAACCTCGCACCCCTCGCACCTGTCCAACCCATGCCCGAGTTGACAAACCTCGATTGACCACTCACAGCCCGCCGTTATGTGTCAGGAAATTCCACGCCCGTCCACAACCACCTGTGACACCATCTGCATCGTTCTTGCTCAAAAAAGATATCCACTCTAAATTCAATCAACATCTGGAAATCTCCATCAATCCCAGCGCCCCGGCCCCTGGTGGTTTATTAGCTGACGCCAGTCGCTGCACAACAACACGCTTGTTTGGGCTGGTGGGGAATTGATCAACTGCATTTGGAAAGGAGTCAAATAATCAAGCCAGAGCTAGCTTGGTTGGAGCCTTGGAGCACCCAGCGCCGGCCAACGGCAGCACGGGGATCAGTCACCACACTGGCACAGGCATTGGACACACACCACACACCACACTCTCTCTTCCTCGCACAGGACAGGCAGGCTCGGCTGATTGTCCCCCTCTTCCCCTGTTCGCCGTCTGCCCCCGCCGACTCCTCCCCCCAAGCGGCGCCCAGTCACACCCCAACCCGCCCTCTGTCTCGGCTTCCCCTTCCCCTGGACTCTGCCGTGAGCCCTCCCGCCTGTCTCAATCCGGCTGGTTGCTTCCTGGGTTTGGGTGGTGTGAAGCAAGCAATTGGCGAGCGAGGAGGAGTAACTGTGACTAGCAGCGAGCATGTCCCCATCCCATCCGGCTACCACAACGCCCTCGAAGAACACCTCCTATCCAGCAGTGCCTGACGCATTTTTTTCGAGCACGCCGCCGCGAACTATCGGCATTACCACCACCAACGACGTTTTTGCCGACTCCTCCTTTGTGTCGCCGTCGCCGCAAACTCGCCTCGACGACGTCCGCAGCGGTAATAATCACGTCGTCCACCATCACAAGCATTCCAAATCCCTTGGGGCGGTCAATAATACCGGCAGTGCCCCTGTAGTAGTAAATTCAGCAGCTCCTCTTCCCGCGCAACACAGACCTATCGTCCCGGGGACCCGTCCTCCCTCTGCGTCGTATACTGCGTTCCCCTCAGACTCACACCGGAACCCTCCTCCTCCCCGAATATCGTCGCTCCTTCCACCAGCGAATATCACGACCGAGTCGGCCGCTGCGGGGCATGGTCCTCCTGTCTTCCGCGACGTAATATTCGATGACCCTTTGTCCACCAAGGGCCCAACCCCTGCTAGAGGAGAACTAGAGCCTCCACAACACAAGAGGGGCCACTCGCGGTCGAGCAGCGCCAACGGCTTAAGCGACGGGTTCCGCAACCTCAATCGGTGGTCGGCGTCTACAACCTCAAGTCGTGCATCCAACTTTGTCGACTTTACCAAACGCGTCAGTACAGAGGTTCTCGGGGGGGCTTTTGGATCGCCCACGAGAAAACTACACAGGAGCAAGCCGTCAACTTCGAGTGGATCCCCACGATCTGCCGTCCACCCTCTCCACGCCCGGACCCGCAGCGATTCTCCAGTGTCGGCGCCGATCCCGCCTTTCCAGACGCTGCCGCCTATTTCGACCGGTCCGTCGCTGGAGGATGAGGTGTTTGAGTCTAATGTGTTAGGAAAGGCATCACCGGTCCAGCGCCCCAGACGGATAGAGAGACCAAACGAAGAACCACAGGCAGACTGGGATGGTATACCGCAGGTAGTGGAGGAAGAGTCCGGATCGTCGTCTCAACAGCCAGGGGCTGCCAATTTGCTGCGCCCAGCTGCTGAATTGATCGCAGCACCACCACCACCAAGTATCATGCCTTATACACAAAATGGCCAAACAAGGGGCCACTCGAGAAATCGGTCGACGGGGGCGAATGGGAGTGTGGATGCGACAGGATCTTCCAAAAATCGGGAACGGGACCGTCCGGGGAAGCCTCCATCTCAGAAGGCGATGTTGTCCAAGGCATTGCAAAAAGCAAACACGGCAGTCCAACTCGACAATGTTCAGAATTTTGAAGCGGCCAGGCGGGCTTATGCCGAAGCATGCTCTGTGCTCCAGCAAGTACTCATGCGAACTGCAGGGGAAGAGGATCGAAGGAAACTGGATGCAATTGTAAGTTTGTCTCTTTAGTTTTGCCAACCGTGTTATTGACATGTGCTTTGCGCCACTCAGCACCAAACGTACACGAACCGAATATTAGAATTAGATGAACAGCTGGCCGAATTCGAGCCGGACGAGAAAGAGTTACCTCTCAGACCCGAGAGTAATGACCTCGGCGACGTGGCTGGCGATCTTATCGCGGATTACCAAGATAACGACAAGGTTTATCAGCGAGAGCCAGCGGTTCAAAGTTATTCTGTACCCAAGACCTCGTTCGCCACAAAGCCGTCAGGGAACCTGTCGGTAAACACGGCCAGGAGCCCGGGACATGATCCATCCAGTTACTTGACTGCGCAATACTCGCTGCAATCAGCATTCTCAAAAGCAAGACTAGGAAACGGCAGTTCAACGCTCCAAACTCCACCCACGCAGAATGTATACATGCCGCCACCGTTATCGCCCAGGCGACCGCTCTCACCAGCCAAGCCACCCCCGCCGCCGCCGACAGCACCTACGCAGGAGATGACTGAACGGGCGGGTCGACCAGAATTCACCATGTCTGGAGCGCTACGCGCGCCCGATGCCGTACCGAACGGACACCACCGGGAAAACAGCCACGAGTCGGTTTCATGGTTGGACCCCATAGACGAATCCGAGGCTTCGAGCGTTTCCTCGGTGCACTCTCGCACATCGTCCCGAATAAGGAGAAAGCACATACGAGCGCCCAGCGGAGATACAGAAGCCGAGTTCGACGCTGCTTTAGACGATGCAATAGAGGCTGCATACGATGACGGGTACGATCAGGACTCGCAATACGCAGGGCAGGTCTATGACAACCAGCTCGACGCCGATGCCGTCACAAACAGTCTTCGCCGGGAAGTGGAGCTTGCGCGAGAAAGAGTGCGACAACAGTCAGAAACGGATGCACTGCAACTGGCAACAGAAAGGGAGCAGAAGCTGCGGCTCGAGCAGCAGTTGGAGGACGAGGAATACAGGAGACACGAAGCCACAAGCGACGACTACTACAATGATCATGACGCAGAAGAGGAGGAGCGGATCCTTGAACAAATGACAATGGGCTACCAGATGGAGCAGTTTTCCTTTGACAAAAAGTCCAAGCCGTCGATACCACGAGAATCAGATTCGAGTGGGCTGACGAGCCGAACCTGGCACAGTTCAATGGGATCTAATCCGCCAACGGCAACAACAGTTATGACGATGGCCAGCGAGAAGAATCCCCCCCCTCATCTCTCGGGGCCGTTGCCACCACCTCCTTCACAGGCTCTGCCACCACCTCCTTCACAGGCTCTGCCACCACCTCCTTCACAGGCTCTGCCACAATTACCACCGCAGCCTCAATCTGCAGGATCCCAGGGGTCGAACCAGAGCGTGCGCAACCGGCGCCTCTCTGGCCAGAATGCAAAGCAACTCAAGATTGAGACATCGCAACTGGCGATAGCTCCTCCGCCAGCTACGGCAGCAGCGGCGATTCCATCTCTCCCAAAGTCTGGTAGCTACATTGTTCAGCAACGGCAGGCGCTATCTGCAGGGCCCAACCGCACAGCCGGTCCCCTCTCGGGCCGACCTGGCCCATCGCCTGTGCCTGGAGCACCAGAGGATGGACCAGAATTCCACCCAATGCCAATGGGGTTTGTTGCAGACAGTGACCAGTCTCGGTCTGCTTCTCCTGCTTTGGTACGGCCGATGCTGCGGAGCAACTTTTCGTCATCTAGCCTCAAGAGCCTGAAATCACGAAACCTCTCGATATCCCAAATCGATGAGGCTTCAGACATGTCACCAGGGACCCCATCAAGCAACCCATTCGGCATGGGAGGGTCACACACACACCTACCCGCAGTCCCTGCACTTCCTGCTAATTACAAGGACGGAGCAAACGGCGCAGCTGCCGGCGGCCTGCACCTGTTCGATAGCCAGATTCACTCTTCGGACGCCCCTGGGTCACCGAACTCGTCGATCCCCGATGCGCCTGTTTCACTGGAGCCATGCCCGAACGACACGATGCTTCGACCGTTTTGGCTTATGCGCTGCCTTTACCAATCTCTTTGCCATCCACGCGGAGGCTACATTAGCAACAAACTATTTGTTCCAAGAGATGTTTGGAAGGTTAAGGGCGTAAAGCTCAAGAACATTGAGGACAAGATTGCGAATTGCGACCTGTTGACAGCAGCTCTCCAGAAGCTGGCGCGAGTGGATACTTGCGACGCTGATGCGGTTCTCGAGGAGATGCAGTCGCTTGAGAGTGTACTGGAGCAGGTGCAGGCGGCCTTGTCTCGGAAACTTGGACACGAAGTGGGAGTTCACGGCGCCAACACCATGTTCAAGGATGCCAATTCATTGGAGCCAGACGCTGCGGCCATGCCAAGGTCTTCTAGTGTGGCCGGCAAGGGCAGCAGCTTCTCATGGCGAAGACTTCGCAGCAAAAATAGCTCTGCGAACTTGCCCGGCTTGGCAACTTCGTATGGCGGCAAAGGGGGAAGCGGTGGGGCGACTGGGAGCACATCGGCTCTCAGCCAGGAGTCTGGTGGCAAGGACACGTTGTTGCCAAGTCTTCCCATGACAAGCCATCCGACAAGCAGACCGACCAAGCGTGATGTTGGGAACGTCTTGTTCACTGGACCCAATGCAAACTATATGAGCTCGTTGGCGAGATTGTTTGACGCTGCTCAGACCATTGGTGAGTTTGGCCGGGGAATCAATGTGGTTGACAAGGATGCTGACCCTCTTGCAGACCAGATTGCCCGTCAGGTCGACGATCCTGGATTGCGTCACGCCGACAAGACTCAAGTTGGGCTTGAGCTATGCACACGGCACGCCGCCGAGTTTTTCGCCTTTTATATCCTTCGTTTCGCGCTGACCGATCTCACAATGCTGCTTGACAAGTTCATTAAGCGCGGCAGCGAATGGGTTCTTGTGTGATGAGGATGCGGGGTCGCTTCACACGAACACGACGTCTGACTCTCTCATAAGCATTGCAGAGAAAGAAGAAAAAGATGATTGGCGCTTGGATTTTGATACCTCTTTTGCATTTCGATACACATTGAACCAGGACGCAAGGATTTGGCTTACCACGACACCATACATAATTGCATATCGCGGCCTTAGATGAGGGTTGGGTCACTGAGAAAAGGCAGATCAGAAGAGGCGGCTGTTTCTGTCTTGGGTTGGGGGATGGAATTGTTAATAGTGTACCGTTTCGGTTGTGGAGGCTTTTCCTTGAAGAAGACTGCTTCTGAGGATTTGAGGTTTTCCCACAAGAAGTCCTGTTTCGAAAAGCCCCCTGTAGATACTTTTTTTTTTATACCACTTCTTATCATTTCCCCTTTCACGCGAGAGGGGACTTTTCTTTATACCTATATACCCTGAGTTTTCCGTCTTGACTTTTGAACCGTTCCTGACTCGGGTTGTTCTGCACCGTGTTTGTTGATGTTTATTGATGTTTGTTGACCCCTGTCGATCTGTTTTGAGTAAATGCGATAAGATAAGAGAGTTTGGAGAAATTTGGTGGGGCAAAGCTGCAGGTGTTTCTTGGCGGGGGAATTGGCGATGGGCGCATTTTTTGGTGGCTTGATTGTGTCAGAGGAAACGACATTACGAACAACCTGTGCCGACCGTTTTTGACGATTGACGAATTTTTTTTTTCTTTTCAAGTTTGAGGTTTCTACCCTAGTAGAGCGTCCGTCAGTTTGAATGCGTGGCGCGCTGGGTCCGAACGGCCGAATGCGACCATGTTTGTTGGCGCAGCAGCAGCAGCAGCGGATGCGGATGCGTGGTCTGCCTTTGCCTTCTCTTCTCTTGAGGGGAGGTAGTAGTAGTGGTAGTGGCAGTGCGCGACATTATTCTTCTTCTTTATTGCTACGAGCGACGGCGACGACTGCGACGACGAGGACATCGAGGATACCTACAATAACGAACGCGATCGTTAGAAATGCCGAATCAAGACCAATACCAAGGGCCTGGGGAGGCATTGCGGGGTTAGGAGGACCACAACAAGAACAAAAACGATCAGTAGCGAGCAAACAGAAAAGAGACGGGCCTCTCGAGCGGCGGGCGGCTGCCATCGAGGCTAGGATAGCGGATATTCCGCTCGAGCGGTACAGGAACTTCTGCATCGTGGCGCATATTGATCACGGCAAGAGCACGCTGAGCGATCGGCTGTTGGAGTTCACGGGGACTATTGATAAGGGGGATGGGAACAAGCAGGTTTTGGTATGTTTCTCCCTTCTCCAACTGGAGGATGGGGTTTGAGAATGCGGCGTTGCTGACGTTGCTGGGAATTAGGACAAACTCGATGTCGAACGCGAACGAGGAATCACCGTCAAGGCGCAGACGTGCACCATGTTGTATAAGCACAGGGACGGGCTGGATTACTTGCTGCATTTGGTCGATACCCCCGGCCATGTGGATTTCAGAGCCGAGGTTACCAGGTCGTATGCTTCGTGCGGAGGCGCTTTGCTGCTCGTTGATGCCTCGCAGGGCGTGCAGGCGCAGACGGTGGCAAATTTCTATCTGGCGTTTGCTCAGGGGCTGGCGCTTGTTCCTGTGGTTAACAAGATCGATCTGCCCACTGCTGATGTTGATCGCGCGCTGGGGCAGCTGGAGAGCGTATTCGAGTTGGATACTACCAATGCGGTCCAGGTCAGCGCCAAGACTGGGTTGGGGATTGGTGAGGTCTTGCCGGCTGTTATTGAGTATATGCCTGCTCCTGAGGGGGACATCAACAAGCCGCTGAGGATGCTGTTAGTGGATTCGTGGTATGATACCTTCAAGGGCGTCGTGCTGTTGGTTAGGGTGTTTGACGGGCAGGTTAAAGCGGGGGATAAGTTGGTCAGCTTCGCGACCGGGAATGAGTATTCGGTTGGTGAGGTTGGGATTCAGTACCCGGATGCGTTGCCGCAGTCTACGATCAGGGCGGGGCAGGTCGGGTATGTGTATTTTAATCCTGGGATGAAGAGGATTCAGGACGCCAAGATTGGTGATACGTTTACTACCAAGGGATCGGAAGGGAAAGTCGAGCCGTATCCTGGGTTTGAGGAGCCGAAGCCTATGGTGTTCGTCGCTGCTTTCCCCACGGATCAGAGCGACTACGTCAAGCTTGCGGATAGCATTGGACAGCTGGTGCTCAACGATCGCAGCATCACGCTGCAGAAGGATCACTCGGACGCGTTGGGTGCTGGATGGCGTCTTGGGTTCTTGGGCAGTTTGCACTGCTCGGTGTTTCAAGATAGGTTGAGACAGGAGTACGGGTCGGATATCATTATTACGGAGCCGGCCGTCCCGACGAGGATTGTTTGGAACGACGCGAAGCAGACCGAGACTATCTGTACCAACCCTGCCGAGTTCCCGGATGTTGACGATGTGCGGCTGCGCAAGGCTACGCTTTATGAGCCGTTCGTGAATGCTACTATTACTCTTCCGGATGAGTATCTCGGAAGGGTAATGGAAGTTTGCGAAGCGGCGAGAGGTGTGCAGAAGAGCTTGGAGTTCTTCCATGCCACGCAGGTCATTCTCAAGTACGAGATGCCGTCGTCAAGCTTGGTGGACGACTTGTTCGGTAAGCTCAAGGGTGCGACAAAGGGTTATGCAACGCTGGATTACGAGGATGCAGGGTGGAGGGAGAGTTCGTTGGTAAAGCTGAACTTGTTGGTCAACAAGGAGCCCGTCGATGCCATTGCAAGGGTGGTGCATTCCAGTCAGGTGGAGAGGCTGGGGAGGCAGTGGGTGACCAAGTTCAAGGAGCATGTCGATCGGCAGATGTTTGGTAAGTCTTGTCATTTCTATCAGAGTATAAATACGTGCAATGCTGACTTGTGTGTTTTGCAGAGGTCATCATCCAGGCCGCTGCCGGTAGACGCGTCGTGGCGAGAGAGACGATCAAGCCCTTCCGGAAGGACGTGCTGGCAAAGCTACACGCCAGTGACATCTCGCGAAGGAGAAAGTTGTTGGAGAAGCAAAAGGCGGGAAGGAAGCGGTTGAGAGCCGTGGGCAATGTGGTTATCGACCAGTCGGCCTTCCAGAAGTTTTTGTCAAAGTGATGGGATTGTATTATACTGTTTTGCATATTTGGCGTTTTGCTTTTGAGGGGCTGGCAAACAAAAGATCTCAATCATGGCATAAGAGATGGGTTCTCTGGCTGGATGCGCGGTGCTGTCTTTGTCTGTTGTTGGTGGTTAGGGAAAAGGGGTCACTCCTTTTGGGTTCAGTTCTCCACTATTTCTGTCGGCTTGTGGGATTTCGCGTCGCTCATCCTTCAGCATGAGGTTGGCGGTAATCCTGTTCACTGGTAAATATCGTTCCTCGTCTTGGGTTCGTTGGCACTTGGTATTCTTGGTTTTGGTTCGAGCGGCAAGTTCGGTGTTGTGATGGGAGGCAGCATCACCGAGGAGACATCGTCCCTGGGTTGCCACTACAAAATGGGAAAGGCTCCGGTGAGTCCAGTTGACCCTTTTTCTTCTAAGTGCACTCTTCAAGATTGGACCGCCTAATATCATCTGTGTGCTAGCGCCAACGTGAAGTTGTCCGTCATCATTGGGGCGCAAGCATGAAGTGAGCCTCATACAGAAACCGGCTACTCGGCTCCCGTCCTGCTTGATGACGAAGTTGCCAATCCATGTTAATTTCTACTCCCCGTCTCTTTTAGTGCCGCGCCCCTGAATGATGCCCGATTTCCTGGGTTGCGGATGGTTGGCAGCGATCATTCTTAGACAGCCAAGACGACCGATCTCCTTCCCCTCACCTCTGCCACGGTTGGGTTCTCCAGCATCCTGTTGTATCCCGGCGATTCTTGGGGTTTCTGTATATTGACTGTCAATATACTGAACGCGCGATGGTTGGGGTCATGATCGGGGATGGATGTTCAAACAGCAGACGCCGGCCACAGCTCTCAAATTAAGTCCAAACAATCCAAGCCAACGACAAGGAGGTACTTTTTTGGGGAACGGAGAGGACGAAACCGCTGTATGTTTATTGGGGATCCATCTGTTGATATGGGCGAGCACCTTTTGCGGCAGATGAACATCTTGGCCTGTTGCCTCAATATGCCACCAATCAGAGTTGCGGAACGATGGTACGGGAGAAGACGATTCGCGCGGATATCCCCGTACGGTACTTGTGGGTGGCTTTTTCTGGGGAGCAGCATGCGAGGCGCATGACCCTAGATGCCACGGGATCGTGGGGTATAGGTGAACAGGGGAGAAGAATATTGTGTCAAATATGGCAAAAACGCGGGAGCAGTGATGGTGGCCTTTACCCGACCCGTTTGACGGCGCGCGGCTAAAGATGAAATTTGGAGAAGGAAAATGCCCGACAAGGTTGGAGTTGCACGACAGGGCGGGGCCCCGCAAAACTGATATTCGGAGGGCTTTGCTTGTTTCTACAATTTCCCTGGTCCTGCTTACAGCTGCGGTTTGGATCGTCAGGGCGGGATACACGGAAGGAGGAAGAAGAAGATGGTGGCCTCACAGGTCCCTGCTCGTCCTTCCCCTGGGCCGAGAAAACACAACCACGCATCCGCCGGGATGATCTGAAATGTGGGGATGCGGAGGAAGAATCTTTCTTTGTCCATTGGGAGTGGGGGGCATGCTGAGAGCTCGAGATGAACGCGTCTTGACGAACCGTGACTACATATAGGCCACGGTCCCTTCCATTTCCTCCAGTCTGCCCCTTTTTGAAGCGTGAGGAAGCAAGTCCGTCCATCTCCCAGTTCTTCAACTTCGCCGTCGTCAAAAATGAAGGCCAGTCTCATGTTCCTGCTGGCGCCGCTCCTGGCGTCAGCTGCCCCTGCCGTCGAGCAACGTCAAGCTTCCCAGAGCGTCGACAAGCTCATCAAGGCCAAGGGCAAGGAGTACTTCGGCTCTTGCACTGATCAAGGTCGTCTCCAGGCCGGCAAGAACGCTGCCATTCTCGAGAACAACTTCGGTCAGGTCACTCCCGAGAACAGCATGAAGTGGGAGTCCCTCAACCCCCGCCAGGGCACCTACAACTGGGGTCAGGCCGACTACCTCGTCAACTGGGCCACCCAGCGCAACAAGACTATCCGTGGCCACACCTTTGTCTGGCACTCGCAGCTCGCCGGCTGGGTCAACAACATCAACAACCGCGACCAGCTGACCAAGGTCATCCAGGAGCACATCACCACCGTCATGACCCGCTACAAGGGCAAGATCTACCACTGGGACGTCATCAACGAGATGTTCAACGAGGACGGCTCCCTCCGCCAGTCCGTCTTCTCCCGAGTCTTGGGCGAGAGCTTCGTCGATATCGCATTCAAGGCTGCCCGCGCCGCCGATCCCTCGGCCAAGCTCTACATCAATGACTACAACCTCGACAACCCGACCGCCGCCAAGCTCACCCGCGGTATGGTCGCCAACGTCAAGAAGTGGATAGCCGCCGGCACTCCCATTGACGGTATTGGCACCCAGGGCCATCTCCAGTCCGGCCAAGGCAACAATCTTGCTGGTGCCATCAAGGCTCTCGCTGCTTCTGGCGTGAAGGAGGTTGCCGTCACTGAGCTTGATATTCAGAACAACAACGTCAACGACTACGTTGCCGTCACCAGAGGCTGCTTGGAGGAGCCCAAGTGCGTTGGTATCACCGTCTGGGGTGTTCGTGACAATGTGAGTTTTTACGTTTTTTTTTTTCTTGTTTGTCGAATACCTAATTTGATCATGGTGGCATTGTGCTGACGATATCTTTCCAGGACTCGTGGCGTCCCCAGGGCAACCCTCTTCTCTTTGACAGCAGCTACAACCCCAAGGCCAACTACAACGCCATCGTCCAGCTTTTGTCCTCGTAAATCAAACGCAGTGGTCTCAGACTTCATGTTGCTTGACAGGAGTGGTTTCAAGGGTTAAAAATGAGTAAAAGGTGTCCGTTGTACATATCAACCATGAACAATCCCATATATTATTTCAAGCTGCCTTCTTGCTCCGGATGGGTGGTTGCAGTGCCATTTGGGGCAACTTCGTGGTCGAACTGCTCATGCTATGGGTGGCATCATCTTTGGAACGGTTGCTCATAGCGTAATGCAAGTCAGCAGCGCCGAGGTGAATACGTCGTGTTATCAAGCGTGACTTGTAGGAAATATTCTGTTGGTCATCAATAAAACGTCGCCATGTTGTACTAGTAGGTATGGAATGGTGCTGTACATTACATTTACGTATGCGGATTCCGGCAAACCGGCACCTTCCATACTGCCAAGCGTCGTCAGTGGGCTTAGCTGAAGAGATCTGAAGGAATGTGACTGAGATCTGCTATACATACCACCTAAATACACTAACCACTCTGATCCCCGAATGTTCGTTGGCGTGGAACCCCAGCACAGAATTCATATATCTCAACTCAAACAACCACACACAAAGACTATAAAAAACAGAGCGAAAAGCTTTTCTCCCAGAAGAAATCGAATTCTTTGAATTTGTGTGAAAGAAAATGGTTCCTGGCTGCTGGGCGGTATCAGTCTGAAGAAATGGTTGATAATTATCCCTGTCGCCAGAACCGAGCTAACAAAGGTTCAGGGGTAAGAGCCGTGCGCCAACAAGCTGCACCAAAATCTTACTTGCGCCGTCTTTGTTTTCTTGTTCTCTGCTTTACCAATCAGAAGGGCAGCCTCGAAGCCCTTTAGCCCCATCGCTTTGCCCTGGCCCCCTGAAACACCAAGGCGACCCCATCGATATGGCCTGGCCAAGACAGTGCCCAACGGAGAATTTTTAGCTCCCAGACGGATGAGCCTTTGCCTCCTCCTGCCAGTATGGGGTCGAATGCGCTGGTGATTCAGCACTGCCCCGCAATGGAAACGCATCATAGGTCGTTTGGGTTCAGGTTATTTTAACGGCATTCCAATCCCTCTTTGCCTTTAAATTCGTACATCATTTCCTTCCTTTACATATTCTTTACTTGCCCTATAATTCTTCTGGAGTTGTATATCGATCAGTACCTATGGCTCGTCGAAGTTTGTATGACGAGGCCTTGGATCGTTTCAAGCAGGAGCAGGCCGGCACAAAGGACGCAGATCTACTCAAAGAGTTTCTACGGGAACGAGCCACACCAGAGCAGACCAGAGAAGCTGCCGAAGCTTTACAGAATGACAGTGGGAAGAAATGGGGCAGCAGGAAGCTCAACGGCGTCGAGATTCCAGAAACTTGGATTGCCAATATTATGTAAGGACGAACTGAACGAAGCTGCCAGCTGATAAAAGAAAATAAATAAATAACACATTGGTAGGGAAAACATTGAAAATGTCATCGAAGCAGGTGACTCGCTCACCGAGGGCGCCCCAGAGAGCATCGGCCTTGCATGGTTCGCAGTCAGGCTGACCCTAAAAGCCATCAACAGCAACTACGAGCTCTACACTTGTTTCGGCGCAGGCCTGAGCGACATCAGCGAGATCATGATCATCATCACCCATTACGACCGGCTCTACGACGAGAGAAACGAGAAGAACTTCAAGACCAGCCCCATGGTCGAGAAGCTTTTCCAGGATGTTGTCAGCGTCTACGCCGCTGTTCTCGACTTCTCCTTTGCCGTTAAACGCCACCTGACCGCTGGAAGCCTCACTCGCTTCAAGCACGGGCTCAAAGACTTCTTCGGGTCCTCCAATCGCAAGTTTGCGGAAAAGCTGGAAACCATCGCGACCCTCAAGACCAAGATCCTGGAAGAGAGCCAGGGAGCCTTTCAAGACAAAGCCCTCACGCAGCTGGAAGGGGTCTCGGATGCTCTGTCGGGAATCAAAAAGTCGGTGAGAGACATTCGGGAGTTTCAAGACGAGCATCGCAAGCTTCACAGCGAGCAGATGGCCGTCCTCGCGACTTTGACGAGCGATCTTCAGGATTTGAGAAATTCTACCAAACCTAAAACCCGCTGGGACTGGGCCATTCACGAGTACCAGAAGTTTCAGGCTGCTCTCAACCCGCTGAAGGGATCTCACCAGATCTTGGAAGACATCATCGACTCTGTTCATCCCGGAACCTGCCAGTGGATATTCGAGGATGATCGCTACAAGCGGTGGGACGGTGTCGGATCCCATCAAAACCTTCTCTGCGTCACAGGCGAGGAGGGAACAGGAAAGAGCTGTATTGTTGCCTCCATCTCGCAGCGCATTGCCTTGGAGGATGGAATTTCCGACAGAGAGTTGCTTTACGTCTCATGCGGCGCGTCCCCGGAAGGCGAAGCGACCACCGAAGGTGGACTCAATGATCCTTCCCGAACAAGCGACGCCATCTGCCGGACTCTGTTGTTTGAGCTATACCGCTTAGCCGCAAAAGAAGGCGACGGGGAGGTTGAGCTTCTGGAGGCGTGCAATACAGTCTTCAAAAAGGCCATGGAGAAGGCGCAGGCCCTCCCGAACCCGACCCAGGACCCAAGAAAGCTGCTGCCGACATTTGTCGACGGGATTCCTAAGCTCGTCTCTCTTCTCAAGCGGGATGTCGTTCTCGTGGTAGACGGCATCAACAAGGCTTCGCTGGATAACAAAAACCAGGAGGAGCTCCTTCGAAACCTGAGGGCTGTATCCAAGCCAGAGGCCAACCATATCCAAGTCATCATCGGGTGCAGCTCCTCGACCCTGATCGCCAAGGATGTCGAAGGCTCTTCGGGATCTATCAGTCTTGATGTTGCCGAGGAGAACAGGCAAGACCTGGATGCCGTCGTGGCTGTTGCACTGAAAGAAGTCCCCGGACTCTCGGCAGCCGAACAGGAAGAGGCAAAGCTGGCGATTTCGGACAAAGCTCAGGGAAGCTTCCGTTATGTCTACAGGTCTGCCATCCCTTTCATGTCTGAGCCGTTTCAAAGACCTCTATCCGCGCGTCTGAAGGCTCTCCCCGGCGGTCTTGGGGACAATTATGCCAAGGCGATCCGAAGGCTCAGCCCTAACTATCTCGCACTGCTGCGCACAGCTCTCACTCGGGTATTGCTCGCGCCGAGCGGTCGTCTCTCGGTGAGAGAGGTCATGGACGCTTACCAGGGGACTTATAACTCACCTGCAGATGCAGATACAGAAATAGACGAGGCCGCAGACAACTCGGAAAGCGCCAAATCATCGTTCCCGGATCCATCACGTCTGGAAATCCAGCAGCTGCAAGATGCAACCGAGTCCATTTTGATGATCACAAGGGGCGATCATCGGCGGGGAGACCTAATAATTTGTGCTTCGGATCTGGAACTGCTGTCATCATTCTTTTGCAAGTCGAGTGATGCGGAAGCTGAGGAGGAGACCGAGGAGCATCTCTGTGCCCGCTGCCAGGCCACCCGTTCCAAGAGAACCAGCCTCCTCGTTGACGCAAAGACCGCCCACTTGGAGATAGCGCTTGGCTGTCTTGTTCATATGAACAATCCCCTGTTCCAGAAACGAGCGGGTCTGGTTTTGAAAGCCGACTCTCAACAGCCTGAAACCGGGGAGAGAGAACCAGAAGTTCGAGGCCCCACCGAAGAAGAGCTGAAGGAGGTGGAAGCCAGGTTAGAAGGAGGCATCGGTGAAGAGGAATCTGCTGACGAGGAAGACGGCGTCGAAAATCAGATCTATGATGTCGAGGCCGAGATTTTCACGGCAGAGAGGAAGCCCAAGGCGCCGGTCAAGCTTTCCATCCCGGGGCGGTACGAAATTCAACACTGGCCCTATCATCTCCGTATGGCAGAGTCTTTGTGGCCAGCGGATGAGAGGGAACAGAGCCACACCTGGGCTGCTGTCATGGCGGAACTGGATATCTTTGCATCGCGCGACCACTTTTCGGTGTGGCAGGCCAAGTACGACGACGAGTCATCAAGCGAAATTACGGGCTGCTTTAACATATCGAACGGCCCGCACAAGCCGCTGCACGTTGCGGCTTATCTTGGGCTTGAGAGTTGGGCCCAGCATCTCGCCGATGGCGGATCAGGCGTCAACGAGCTCTCTTACGGATATGCACCTCTGCACGCGGCGGTGGACAACAAAGACGGTCTGGACATGATGAAGTTTCTCTTGAGCCGAGGCGCAGAAGTCAACGCAAAGGACGCGAGCGGCCGCACCGTGTTACATTCCTGGCTTCTTCACGGTCGGCCCGGCCTCGAAGAGGTCAAGCTCTTACTCTCGCACGGTGCCGACGCAACCGCTACCGACGATATCATGTTCATGTCGGGAATGCAATACTATGCACTGCGGGGTGATAACACCGACGTCTTTCAGCTTCTCCTCGATCACGGAGCGGGAATAGACGACGTTCATCCCAACATGCTGATGCAAAGCCCGCCGCTGCACTTGGTGATGACGCTGAGAGAGAAGCTGTCGGCGGAGCTCTTGCAATGGTTCCTCGACAAGGGAGCAAATCCCAACTCGGAAGATATAGGATCCAATCGGCCATTGACGATTGCCAGCAGCTGGGGACAGGCCGAGAATCTCAAGATACTCCTGGATGCCGGCATCGAAGACATCGACGACCCCGATTCCGACGGCTCTACCGCTCTCCAGAATGCCGTATTTTTCAACCGCCCCGAGGTGGTGAAGCTGCTGCTGGATGCCGGCGCCGACCCGGAGAAGTCGGATACTCTCAACCGGACCTGTCTTCACACCGCCGTGAGAAGAGGAAACATGGACTGCACCCGCGTTCTCGTCGAGCACGGCTGCAACGTCAACCCAAAGGACAGACACGGGTGGACGCCGCTCTTCTGCGCCCTGCTCAGCAGACGCGAAGGAAGCCACGAAAGCGCCAACTTCATCCTCGACGCCTTGGTTCAGCAAAACATTCCCCTCTCGGACATCAACCAGCCAAGCCGGAGCCGCCGCACGGTTCTCCGCCAGGCCGCGACTCGAGGCTTTGACGACATCGTCTCTAAACTCATCTCCCTTGCCGCGGCTCAATCTGACTCTGACAATCTGGCCGTCAACTCCTCCGACACCAAGAAAGGAATGACGGCTCTCCACCGCGCCGCAAGGGGAGGCCACCTCGCCTGCGTCAAGCTCCTCCTCCTCGCCGAAGCCGGAGCAGATGCCACGCTCAAAGACTCCCAGTCCAAAACCCCGCTGGTCCACGCCTACGAGCAGTGGTCCATCGCCTCCACCGAAGAATCCCGCACGGCCTACGAAGAAACCGTCTCCCTCCTCGTCGACTCCCACCCCTCCTCCGCCCCCATCCAAGACGCAGAGCTCGTAGCGGCCTGCGCGGTAAACGGCAGCGTCACACTTCTCCGAAAACTCTGGGCCCTCAACGCAGACCTGAGCAGACCCGACAAGTTCGGCTGGACGCCCCTGGAACTGGCCAAGGGAAATCCCGCCGCAGAGGACTTCCTCAAGCAACAGGATACCTGGGCGAAACTCCTGCCGTCGAAGTGGTCCACGGGGTTTCCGGGCGCGTCGGCCGTGGCGGCCAAGAGCGTTGTTGCCAGTGATGAGAATGACGGGACAACAACAACAATTGTACATACAACAGGAAAAAGGGTGTGCATCTCTGCCGATAAGCCTCTGCCGCCGCGGTTGGACAGGTATTACTTTGAGGTTACTATCAAGGAGCTGCCCAAGAAGGACAAGGATGGAAGTACAGGTGGTAGTAGTAGTAGTAATAGCAATGCGAACGGGTTGGAGGTACATCGCCCGCCCAAGGTGGCTATCGGCTTTGCGACGGCTCCCGGCACGGCTATTGCGTCTTTGGCTGGTGGCGAGAAGAAAGATGCCGGCGGGAAAGGCTTGGCCAAAGTGTGGAGTTACCACTCGTCGGGGGGGTTGTCCTCGCCTGATCAGACGAGTCTGAGCGAGGAAGATGATAAAGAGGAAAGAGAGTTTTGGGAGTATTTGCGGGCGTTCGATGTGGGAGATACGGTTGGCTGCGGTGTGGACTTGGCCAAGGGCGAGATCTGGGCGACGAGGAACGGGGAGAGACTAGATCAGACGCTGAGTTTGGGCGTGTCTGGTGAGAACAGGTTGAGATTGTTCCCGATTGTCGGGTTGGCCGAGGATGGTGTGTGTTTTGAGACGAATTTTGGGCGGTGGGCCAAGGGGCGGGGGTTTCTGTGGAAGTGGGAGGGCCAGGAGAGTGGTTCTCTGGAGGCTGTGAATGGGAAGGAAGAGTAAGAGTGTGTGGGAGCTCGGCGGGAAGCAGCCTGTGTCTTGGGGGCATGTACAGTACCTCGGCATTGGCTGGGAGCATCTTTTATTTTATTTGCCAAAATAACACAATCCGAATCCATTCTATTATTCAGATTACATATTATCCAGTGCCTCTCCTCTTAAATACAGGTCTCTGTAGTGTTGCATGACCGCATTTGAGTAATTGTCCGAATCTAACCTCAACCATTTTGTCCTTCAATCACGCATCCCCTATCTCTTGCCTTTTACCTCCCTGCCAAAAAGCATACCGTCCTCGCAATAGGGACTTGATTGCATTGTTTCTTAGTACACCTCCGAGCTTGTCCAAGTACTGAGGACTTCAGGGGCTCACCGGCAAGGATCACAGTAGGTTTCTCCCTCTGGAGGCTCGCAGCACTTGCCGGGCTGTTGGCAGGCGACAGCCGCCTCCATGGTACTCTTACAGGCGCAGGGCATGCTGTGTATGTGTGTGTGTCACAAATTTAAGCGGGATTTGACTTGTGAATTGTTGACCAAGGAACTTGCAGAGTATAAGTAGGCATCCTCGAGGTTGAACAACGGTTTGGCTCGACACTTTTAAGTTCTGTACTCTGCCAGGTCAATAAGTTGAGTCTGAGTCGACTTTTGTGTTTGTGAGACCACAATCAGTCATGACAGAGTCAACAATTGCAGTCTCGGACATAAATTGTTGGTAAGAGCTGGCAGTGACACACCGCTATCCATCAGACACAGAAGTGTTAAGAGACGATATGTCACACTCTACGAGTCGAGGCGCTCTAACAGGCATATCTTGCATTCCTGTCTCTCCAGTCTACAGAAACAATGTCTTCCGATAATTCGTTCTCTCCTAAGCCACAATGTGATAATAGATGCCGTAGAAAACATCACCAAGAGGGGTCAGCTTTGAGCGCTGCGATACTAAGCAAGAGTTACGACTAACATTACCCGAGGTGAATTCGAAGCCAAAGTCGCGAGTGAGTGGACAAACGAATTCAGAATGGGATTGTTTGCGAATATGTCTCTGCTTTTTTGTTCTGTTGGTAGTTGGGACACGCCTGAGCGTAGGCACAACTCAGCATAAGAAACATGGGGGCCAATCGCATCTCAGGTAGATCTCCCGAGGATCTAGAAGGGTCCCTCGATGAAACCTTTCCCAATTCTTGGCGGCGACGGCCTTCGATCTAGGGGAGTGGGGCCCCGCACCTGAGACGGCCTCAGGGAGAGGGGAAACGCCCAAGCCCCAAGATAGGAAAAGTTTGCGATCGACGAAGCAGCACCAAGTGGAATCGCTGATCCGATGATCCATGTGGTCGGGTCCGTTCCCAGACTTCACCCTACCCTGACGCGGGGGTGGGGTGGGTACAGATGTCTTCCCCCGTGTATGTTTGTGAGACTCGTGTGTTATGCCATAGAATTTGCAAAGCTAAGGACGAAGAAGGAATAAATCGCGAGTGCCGAGGATGTAGAACAGTGGCATATCTTGATCTTGCCAACTATAAAGATACAGCTCGTGGGAGGAAGGAGATGGACTTTGTTCTTAGCAGATCAGGTTCCCCTGCAGGTCCAACACCTCGAAACCCAACAAGTCACAACACCTCCCAACTCCCACAATGAAGACTGTCTTTGCCCTCCTCTTCGCCGCGCTGGCTGCCGCGAACCCCATCGAGCTTCGCCAACTTCGCGACCGCGTCGGTACCACTGCCACCGAGTTCACCGACGGCGGCTGCCGCGATATCATCATGCTCTTCGCCCGTGGCTCCACCGAGGTCGGCAACATGGGAACCGTCTGCGGACCTCCTACGGCTAACGGACTCAAGGAGAAGTTTGGAGCTGACGCTGTCGCCGTCGAGGGCATCGAATATGCCGCACTGTTGTCAACAAACTTTCTCCCAGGCGGTGCCGACCTTGCGGGGATCCGAGAAATGCGGCGGCTCATCCAACGGGCTACCGCGCAGTGCCCAGACTCCCACCTGGTCGTGGGAGGATATTCCCAGGGAGCGGCGCTGGCGCATCGCGCTGTGGAGGACTTGCCGGAGGGAGAGAAGGATCGGATCGTGGCTGCGTTTACGTTTGGGGATACCCAAAATGAACAGGTAAAATCATTACCTCTTTAGCAGCAAAACGAAGAAAAACGGTCGTGGCTAATCAAAGCAATAGGACAACGGACAAATTCCCAACTTTCCGAGGGAGAAGACCATCATTATTTGCAACAGGGGCGACGCTGTCTGCTCTGGATCGCTTACCATTCTTGCTCCTCACTTGGACTACAGACGACGCGCGCCCGAAGCTGTTGACTTCATAACCCAACGGCTGCAGGCTGCAGGTGTGCAACCGAGGAAGGCTTGATGTATCATGCAGAGGCAGAACCCATGAGGTGACTCTAAGTTGATGATGGCAACAAATGATTCATGTACGGAGCGGAAGTGATGTCGAAGCTGGCTCTTCAATTTTTTATTTTTTCTTTCGTAAAGTCTCGGGTTATTGGGAAGAGATGAGCCATAGCGGGTCCAAATGTATATCCGAGAGAAATGTATACTTTTCTTCCGAGCAGCTTTTGCACTGATTGAATGAATTCCCAACTGCTTATCGTCCTCATGATGTACTGTACAGTACATGTACATGGTAGCAAACATTGGTCGTGCTTGCTCGACTGCACGCAGCCAACACGGTTCTATCACAGAATCTTCTGCCGGAATCAAACCATCCGAGCTTCATCTCTCGAGCTCATAAAGTCCTCGCTGCACCCAACTTCCTACAGCAGAGCCTAATGCTCAACAAAAACACCGTGACCGTAACCTGCTGATCATCCGATATTAGTGTCACAACTTCAGATGATGCGCTGCACATACATGTAGAGGGTCACAAGCTTACCCCATCCTTGTCGAGATCTGCAGCGACTCGGACTTAGACGGTTAGAGATGAGATGAGAATAGCGGTCAAAGTACGGCGCAGAATGTAAATTTGCACACAATTCCCATGGCCAAAAAGTCGCACTATATAATCTTTTCTCTCGTTCATAACTTCCAATTTCTCTCAAATACATACATCTCTTTAGGTTTACCGGCCCTTTTCCAGTCACCTAATTATCATTGAACCATGGCAGACCCCAAGGTCAGCCACGACGATACAGTCACAGCGGAGACACTTGACCTTGCAGACTACATTCCCGATGGGGAACTTGGAAACACATTCTGCAAAGGTTTCCCGCTGGCTCGCCATCGACATGAAAGCCTGGCCAACGCGGGGTCGTTCGAGGCTCGTTCGGACTGGATCAAGCACATTGGCCCTACCCAGGAATTTGGAAACTGCAACCCCATTGACGGGCACTTTGTTGCGCTGGCGTGGCCTCTCTTCAAACCGGACCGGTTGAGCCTGGTTTCCTACACCATCGAATGTAAGCTTTACTATCTACCCTGAGGTCCTCATGACGACGTATATGTGTGTACACAAACTAATGAACGGGTCTTACAGATGGCTTCCTCCACGACACAGTCCTCGAAGACGTTGAACAGACGCTCACAAACGGGGACAACTTCTCCTTCGGCCAGCACGAGGCCAGAAAGGGTGGGGTCGAGCTCGGCAGAAAGCAGATGCAGGCCAAGATGATGCTGAAGCTCAATGAGGCTGACCCAGCACATGCCAAACGAATCATCAAGGAATGGAAGAGTCAGCTTGGCACCACGCTGCGCGATAAGAGCAAGGAGTTCAAGACTCTGGGAGAGTATGTGGAGTTTAGAATCGTGGATTCCGGGGCGCCGTAAGTCCATCAACGCTTTAGATGCGCCGCAAGTACATGTACATGGTATCTTGGCTGATCCATAAACAGATTCGCCGATGCCCTCATGTGTTTTGGAATGGATATGCTCCTGACAAAGTGTGAGGAGGCATCCGTTGCCGATATAAAGAAGGCAATCTTCGCTTCATTCGGTCTTGTCAACGATTACTTCTCCTTCGACCGAGAATGGTCCGAGGCGCAGCAAGCTGGAGGGCCGAAGCCACTCAATGCCGTCTGTCTTTACATGAAGTGGCGCTCTGTTGGTCCTCAAGCGGCAAAGGACCTCGTCAGAGAAGCATCCAACCGGTACGAACAAGAGTTTCTCCAGCTCTGTGATGACTTCAGGCGCCAAAAATTCCCCCGTGTCACCCAAACTGGACAGGTATCTGAAGGCTCTGGCATATGAGGCCAGTGGGAATGTTGTGTGGAGCAAAACGTGCCCTAGGTACAATCCCAGATTTCGTCTTTACGACCCGAACGCTGGCCTTGAGGATGCATTGACCACCAAGTATCGACAACCGATCACACTGCCGACAGACAGCTACCAAGAACCCGAGTCCCCTAGGTCGCCCCCTTCTGTGACGGGCTTGAGTGGCCTAGAAGGGTATGCCGCGGATTTTCGCGGGATTTCGACTTCCCCTTCGTCAGTCTCGGGAGCGTCAGGTGATGACGAACAGAGAGGCAACGATGTTGGTTCATGGTGCCCATGTGATGGGACACCTACATTGAACACAGAGGTAAGTACATGTATTGTCTTGTCATGAAAATAGGCCCCGGTCAAGAACTAATGATGTTCATTTGTAGCATCTACTTGCTCCTGTGCGGTATGTCGATGCCTTGCCCTCGAAAGGGGTTCGGGATACTCTAGTAGACGCCCTCAATGTGTGGGCTCTTCTCCCCGAAAACGATATAAAATCGATTAAGACCATCGTCAGCCACCTGAATACTGCGTCTCTGATGTAAGTTCAAATTTTTATCTATAGATATCTCAGCTTCATGCTGCTGACTGCGGTCCGTGTTATAGGCTAGAGGACATCCAGGACAACTCAGAGTTCAGACGCGGGCATCCCGCCACTCATACTGTGTTTGGCCAGGCCCAAACCATCCACTCTAGGTCATTTGTAATTGTTCAGGCAATGAAATGGGCTACCGATCTGGGGGCCTTTGATATAGTCGTCGGTATGTCCCACTGGCCTTGACTCTAACCTAATCTGGCTTTTACTAACTTCAGCGGTTATTAGAACAATTGCGAGACCCTTCACATCGGACAAGGTTACGACCTTCACTGGACCAGACATGTGACTTGTCCTTCAGAGAAAGAGTACTTGGAGATGGTGCGGCTCAAAACCGGAGGGCTCTTCCGACTGCTCTCTTGGATCATGAGTGCCAGGGCAGGCTTGAGCGATGAGTAAGTTACCACTTGACACTTGTTTTCATCTTGCTATTAGATAGATATCCGGGCGTTGATGAGAAATCTACTGATCATTCTTTTCACAGTATTAACATCAAGATTGACAACCTCGTCCAGCAACTAGAAATCTACTTCCAAATCCGGGACGACTACCAGAACCTCAACTCACTCGAGGCATGTTTATTTTATCCCTGACACACCCCTTTCGCATCACCAAAAAAAAAAAAACTAACACTGAGCCAGTACGCCGCCCAAAACGGAAGTTTCGAGGACTTGAGCGAAGGGCAATTTTCCTTTCCCCTCGTTCATCTCTCTCATACCTCTCCTGATGGGTTAGGCCCTGTCATCGTCAAGGAAATTATGCGGCAGAGAAGCGAGCAGGGTGGTCTAACTCTGTCTCAGAAAGAGCTGGTTGTCAAGTATCTCAAAGACTTCAAAAGCATAGAGTATACGCTCGGGACGTTGCGGGGGCTGGAAGCAAGGATTGGGAAAGCTGTGGAGGAGTTGGGGCAGTTGACAGGGAAGGAGAATTGGGTACTGAGGTTATGTTTATGGAAGTTAAAGGTTTAGGGAGACCTCGTAGCAGTCATGGTGCGAAGAGTATGGAATTGGGTTTAAGTTTCTAGTGCAGAGACAGCCAACCCATTCTCAGACAGCTGAGATCCAACATCATGGTGTGCCTAGTGACCGTGGAGCATTCGTGTACCCAAGTTACGCTTTTGGCAAGGCCAAGCATCTAGCGTCCCATTCTCTCCCCGCCCCCTTGTACTCCACTTCAACGACAAACCCCTATCTCGATCAAGCGTGCCGCGGTCGTTAAACCCTTTCAACCTTTCAACGCAATTGACCTTCCAACTCATCAAAGTCATTTCGATGCGTCCGGCCATCACAACCCGCCCATTCGCGGGCGCCCCTTCCCTGGCGCGCGTCATATCGCGTGCTGTCGCCCCTTCAAGGGCCCCAACCCCGTTTCCTGGGTGTTCCAATCATGCTACTCCAATCCGTACACACCTCCATCGCGCTCTCCTCACGCGCGGATTCAGTTCTACATCTTTCCGTCACTCCCCTATCCCCAGCAACGGCCCACCCTTCAATCTTCCCGACATCTTCTCGGGAATGTCCAGATGGGGATGGGTAGTCTACAGAACAGCGTACGGCCCGGGAACCGACGAGCTCTGGGCGCGCTACCAAGCAGAGCTAAAACGCCACACCAGCGCGATGCTCTCCAAAGTGCAGGATTCCTTCAATCGGGATCCTCCCAAGAACTCGGGCGAAATAATCCCCTGGAATAACATCTTTGCCGAGAACGGCGGCGGACTGGAGTGGTCGTTTATTTCTGACAAGACCGCGCTCGAGGGGGCCAAGATCGACGACGTTCGGGAAATGTTCAAGAAGAAGGTTCACGATGAGGGGTTGTTCCCGCCCAACTGGGCTTATTTCGCTGTTGCCGATGAGGCCTGCTTGAAGGGAGGCGGTACGGGTAAAAAGGTGGTGGTGTTGGTGAAGACGAACAAGGAGGCCAAAATAGATATGGAGACGTTTGGGGCGGATGGGTTCAAGGAGCTGCCTTGGGGCCAGCTGGGGATGCGCAGTATCAACATCAGGATGTCCACGCTCATGTTGGGCGGCATGATGGCCAAGAAATTGACGGGAAACAAGTAGTATCTGATATGTGTCTTATGATGCTGCATAAAAAATTATTATCTGATTGTTCTTCAAAACCCATCATGACATGTGAGTGTCTGTAGAATGTACTACACTCTGAGCCTTTCTCCATCACCCGCTTGAGCTCACCTTACCAGCTCCCCTTCCGGCACAAATTCGACACCGAATCGGATATCGACAAACTCTTCAAGGTTGACAGACCCCAAATTCTCCACGTCATAGCTTGGCCTCAAGTTGTTTGTGGGGCCGGACCCTTGAGAAAAGCGAATGGGATCCTCTTCTGGTGTTGAACCAACAGAACGCTCAGCTTTTGAATTGTCATCTTTCGACAGGGCATTGAGTGTCACGCTGCACTCAAACCCAGCATCGACCTCTTGCTCAAGCAACATGGCACACCGAAGATAGCTCAGCACGCCGGACTTTATTGAGTAATCTTCGTAGAGATGCCACCTTGCAATCACACACTGACCGTAACTATTAGCGAAGATGGAGCCATTGAGGCGGGCCGCACCGTGACCGGTAAGGTAACTGATGCCCCGAGTCTTGTCCCACTTGCTCCACGTCGTTGCCCCGACATCTTCCTGATCTGATGGAATAGGTGACCACTGATTCATGGGTGCTAGCTTGTTGACAGTTGGGGCCGGAAGCATAGGCGCGCAGCTGCTGAACTCAAACTCGATGGTCGCCTTGGTGACGCGGCGAGAAGGGTCGGTTGCCTCGATATAAACGTCGTAAACCAACAGAGAGGCGCTTGTATGGGAGTCAGGAGACAATTTCCCGTGTATGACCTCACGAGCCATGCAATGCATTTTGATAATCCCAAGCTTTGAAGGGTCATCGTCGCCGTCCGAGGGCCTCATCTGAATTTGAACCGATGCTTCTGCGAGGTATTTCTCCAACCAGCTGTCCCGCGAAGATTCCGGAACAACGACTGGTAGAGCAGCAGGCTCTGGGACATCGGTGTTACCACCAGATTCGGCAGCAGATGTGCTGGCGCCCGGTGCCTCTTCCGCTTTGTGTATTTCCGCACCGTCGTTCAGCAGCTGATTTGCCGTCTCCTCGTTCTCTTGAAAAGAAGCAGCAACCTGTGTCGGAGACGGGAGAGAGACAGAGTCGCCTTCATCGAGGTCGGAGTTGTCGTCAGTTTGTCTTTGACGCTCTTCGTTGACTGCGAAATAATATAGGGGTGCGTTCGCACTATTAGTAGATGCCTCACCCACTCCGAGTCCGAGGGTCACATGATTCTTTCCATAAGAAAATTCGAGGTAAACTCTGCGCTCAAAACTGAGGTTCAACATGCGCGCTTGGAACTGTCGGAGATTCTCATATGAAATTTGGGATCCCTGTATTTTACCCGGTTCGGGTTGGTTAGCCAAATTTACCATGTATTCGTGACAACAATCGACAGACGTACCGGCGGCAGATGTAATTCAATCTTTCTCAACTCGGTCAGTTTTTCAAGCTTACTTCCTTCCTCGCTCCAACCCATGAGGACGGCTTCGCTACCACTCGAGTACAAGTGTAATGTTCGTACTAGCGGTGCAGCGTTGAAGATTACCTCGGCGCTGATGTCGAGCTTCTTCCATTTCCACTCCTCAACCCCCATGCCTAGGAGAGAATGCACGATGGCCTGGTCGGTATGCGAAGGTGAGATTCTATCTTCAACATCCACTCTGAGAATGGTAGTCACACCCTTCTCTCGCAAGCCATCGAAAACGTGGATAAAGTCACATCTCCCCATTTCTTGGCTTAACAGTCTGTCACTGATTTCTTGATATGCAGCCGAGGCTTCGCCAGTTGTGTCTATCACAATTTTCCGGATGGCCACGTGGTGGAGAGCGTCCCCAAAGTTGAGATCACTGATAAATTGTTTCAACTTGGATAACGTCATGATGTTGTGATTCAAGTTGGACACGTCGAGGTCAAGCTTTAATTCAGGATCTCGAACTTAAAGACAAGTCAATATTCTGTATCAAATTGAACTCAAACAAACCGATAAAGGGCCACTTACTAAACTTGAGCCGGCTGTCCCGGCCATAAAATATCTCCTCGCAAGATCTGGTGTCTCGGGATCGCAGGTAGTAAAGCTTTAAAAGTCTCTCGACACTTCTAACCGCTTCATCGTCGACGTCAATGTACGGTAGCATAGTGGATAGCCGACGGCGAGCATTGTAGACAGTTTCCTTGTGGTGGCGATAGGGCGAGTTGCCGGCATTATTGAAGTCCCCATCATTTGACACCGCCGTAAATGTACCTCTTCGTTCGAGTATTTCCTGAATGAGGGACAGCCGGCCTTTGCGGCACCGTTGATATTCCACAAGGAGGTGGACCAGAGTGTTTCCTTCTCGATCCTTCAAGGCCAATGTTTCGCTGTCAGCCCTCTCGACCAGCTTTGCGAAGCACTCGCGATTCAATTCGAGGGCTCTGTGAAGGCAGTACCAGCCGTTGGCAGACATTCGGAATATCGAGTTGATATTTGGGTGAGCCTCAACCATCCACTGGGCCAGTCTGTCCCGTCCTAGCTCGATTGCTTGGTGGAGTGGAGTTGAGGAATGGTAGTCGAGGTTTTCCCTTGTTGAGAGTGGGTCGCTGCTATGTTGAACAATAGCACCCACGAGCAGTTTAAGCTGCTCGTCTGCAATATCGGACCTTCCAAGCGCTGCTCCCTCATTCGCGAGCACGTGCAGGACTGTTGGTGCCTTTGGCTGTCGCGTATACGGGACGAGGTCTTGAAATTTCCCCCTTGTGAATGTGTCGAGCTGGTCCTGATCGGTCAGATCTAGTTTGCCGCTGGCAATCTGGTCGAGGATAGACATCAGGAGCTTGATGACCGGATCGCTCCCAATTTGATCTCCCTCGTCTGAATCATCCATATCTTCAGTCTGGCTCCCAAGTTGCGCATCTCGGGTGCTGAGCCCTTTCAAGCCCTCATCAGTATTAGAGATTCCAGCCTCAAAATCGCCCACCTCTTGTTGGGCAAGGTCTTTGGCCCCACCAAACAAGGACTGCACAAATTCAATGGTTTCGGCGTCGCCTCCAGCTTCTGCCGCCAAAATGAGGGTACCCCATGTCGTCCCAACCGCTTCGACATCCGCGCCCTCAGCCCAAAGTTGTTTAACCTTGGCAGTGTCACCATGGAAGGCAGCATAATGAATGGGGGGTTGTGTGGGATAAGCCCCATGAGGGTCGTCTGAGTCGCCGCCAGAGCCCAAGCTGTCCTGAACTTGGCTTTGGATTTCCCTATCGCCTTGAACGTTTGCGTTTGAATCCACATCACATGTATCATTGTCAACTTGTCGTGATATAGCGAATAGAGCGAGTTGCTCCATGTGAGCAGCGACATGTTTGCGAAACTGGGCCTGGCTGACGACAATAACATCTTCCGCCAACTGAGAGGCGGCCCCCGGGGGCAGGACTATTGGGCTCTCAGGTTGCTTCCCCTTGCCGAGATTCTGCCTTAACTTGTCTTCCCATTCGTCACAAAAGGGGCAATCTGTGGCAGGAATCTCGTGTGGTATTCGTCGACTGGCTTGGTCGAGTGATAGTGCCTGGGACTCGGAGAGTTCGTGGTGATGGGTGGCCAAGTGTGCCTGAAATGCGGGCTGTCTGCGAAATATTGTCCCTTGACAAAGAGCGCACATCCAGTGGCATCGGTGTTTGTCGAGCTCATGCTCCAACCACGTCTTGCTGTCGCCAAATAGCTGTAGGCTGCATTCATCAGAGTCAAATGCGCAAACATAGGCTCGGAGGTCGTTGAAGGCGTGTCGTCTTAAGCCAGGAATAACTCATAGGTTAGCATCTGTCTCAGAAAACGGGGCCACCTTGACGAACACTCAGAACTGACCTCCATTGCCTTTGAGACTTGATATTTTGGATTGTATGACAAAATGGGCATTCAAACTCCGATGTGATGTCGGAGCCTTTTCTTAGCGTCGATATATTGGGTAGCTCAAGCACACAATCTTCTTGCTCAAACTCGGACTCGGCAGCCGACGTGTATGATACGGCATCATCCTCCGGTCTGGCGTCACCAGGGTTGAGTTGTGCCGGGTTCAGAGTTGAAGCCTTCGTTCCGAAGGTGATACCTGACCGTGACCTGTCTTCCACAACAGGCGGCCGTGCGAGGCCTACTTTTGAAGGCGAGATCTGATGTGATGGATCACCACGGACTTCCATCGCCGGTACGTGAACTTCTTCCTGACCCAAATGATTGTTTGCCAGGATTTCCTGATGTTCTCGGTAATAACGGAGAACTTTTCGCCTCGCTGTGATCGATCTTCCGAGGCGCTCCAGTACCCGTCTCGAGTTTGGATTTCGTAGCTTCGGGTATTTCTCCCAAACATGGCCAATATCGAAATGGTCGAGAAACTTGCTATCGGACCTTTCAAGGGCCCTCTGAAACCTATCCCTTGTGGTGGCCTTCCGGATGAGCATTGAGCTCCTGAGTAAACCACGGCTGGAAACCACCTAGTTAGCCAATGGTCGAAACAGTTTTCTTCACCAAGGACAGAGTCACTTGCCAACACTCCACTGCAGCGCTGAGGATTTCCTCGGCGGCGGAAGGCGCGTTTGACTCTGACTCTTCATCGAGTGTCTCACTCTCTGTCTCTGTCTCAAGATCAATATCTTCTTGTCGACCGTCTTTTGATATTTCTCCCGACACTGACGAGTTAGCCAATCCGGACTCGCATTCAGAGGATCATCCACTTACAGTCATCCAACGTCTCTTGGAAATCGTTTAAGAGCTCGTGAACCCATTGTAGTATCTCTGGAGCTTCTCCGAGTCTCGATTCTAGCGACAATTTTGACGCTGGGAGATGAAAAGCGCCAATGTTCCGCGCCCAGAGATAGAATCGCTCCGATAGGTCGGTGATGTCGTTTGTTGTGATGCTACCAAGTGCCGGTGCCTCATTCTCCGGTTGTTCTCCAAGAAGCTGCTTCAGGTTCTGAATTCGGGTAGTGACTTCGGCAGCTCTCGCTACTATTGGTGACATCCTGGGCTTGAGTTGACAGAAAGTCTGAGGATAGCAACCAGGAAGAAAGCAAAGTGATTGCTTCAGCTTCCCAACCCGTGTCAAATATCTAATTACCCCGCAAATCCATGAGGGTCAACCCCGCACTTGATGCCACGCTTACGAGATGCAGGAGCCTCCAACAGGCCGCCCACCATCCTTCAAAATTCTGATGAACCTTCCTCAGCCGCTTCTCCCATACCAACAGATGACCTAATTCCCCATCTTCAATCTTCTCAAGCCCGCCTCTGAAACTGAAACATGTCCGGATTCGAAATTGCCGGAGTTGTTCTGGGCGCTTTTCCCATCCTGATTTCAGCTCTCGAGGGATATCGAGATGTGGCACGGAGGGTTGGGCTGTGGTACAACATCCGCCAAGAATACCAGAAATGCAGAAACGAAGTCAACGCTCAACGTGTAGCATTTATTGGGAACCTCAGGAGGCTTCTTCTCCCACTATCAGTGGACGATGTCACCGTGTCTCGGATGTTGGACGCCCCCGGGAGCGACGAGTGGAAGAGTATACCAATCACCAGCCAACTGCAGGGTCACCTTCGAGACTCGTATGATGTTTTTCTCGAAACCATCCAAGAGATGCAGAAGGCCACTGCTGAGCTCCAAGAGGAGATGGTTATGGATCCCGACCGGATTCGCCAAAAAGTTAACTTGGCCAAGGTCAGTGGCCGAGACCTACCGAACGTCAACCTCGCGACTCAACAGTACCCACTGACATTATGATATACCTACCTAGTCATCAGATTTTGCCAGTCGCCTCAAGAGAGCATTTGAGAAATCAAGTGCCACAAGGGACTACCAGTTATATCGCTTACAATTCAGCATGGGGGAGAGCGTGAGGAAGAGACTGTTTGACGATATGCAGAAGTACAACGACAGGTTGAGAAACCTCTTGGAGACCGGCGATGCAGTCAGCCAAGCACAAATCAGCAGAGACGCTACTAAACAAAGCAGGAGAGCGCACTCTGCCATGTGTGGCTTTTGGAAGCACGCCGATCGTCTTTACAGAGCCTTATGCAGAGCATGGAACTGCAGCTGTTGGGAGCAACACCATGCTCACCTTCTACTGCAAGACGAACCACCAGTTCAGCCCAGCTTTCAACTCTGTTTCTCGTCAACTTCTCCCAATCGCCCGTTGAAACCCATATCCTGGCCTTGCCTACACACCCGAGTCGAGGTACAAGACATTCAACAGTCACTGTTGCCAATAAAGCTGGCTGTGGAGTCTACGACACCTGCCATACCGCAACACAGGACATCCGCTCCATTGAAACCGTCCATCATGTCGAAGGTTGTGTCACAGAAGTCCACTAAGCGAATCACAGGGTAAGTCTGGCACCTGACAAAACTTCCGAGAATTATGCTCAAACAGGTGCTGAGCTCGTTCTAGCGTCCCATCCGTGACCATTACTCTCGGCGAAGCCGAAACCAAGATTACCACACTTCAGACCATCCCGGTCCCAACAACTCAGAGTCACAACCAAATCCTTAGCCTTTGTACTTCCTTTCGGCAAAAGTCTTGCGGCATTCCTCAAATATGTCACGGCTACATACAGTCGGACGTTGACAAGAAATACTATATCTACCCTCTCCAACAGCAAGATGAGATCTTGGATGCCGTCCTGCAATCCACCGTATCAACAACGACTCTGAGCACTCTGCTAAACAATGGGTCCACACATCGTCCACTTACGCGCCGTCAGCGATACTCACTGACGGTTACCATCGCCTCTTCCTTTCTCCAGCTATCCGGCAGCCCCTGGGTCGAGTCACCATGGACCAAGTCGGATCTCATCTTCTTCAAAGACCACAAGAACACAAACCAGGTAACCTTGGCGCAACCATTCATTGGCCGAGACTTTCAGGAAATACAGACCACCTCGGCCCATACCGGCGACGAAAGGATACTAGGATTCGAATCTCTAGGGATAGTACTGCTAGAACTCTGTTTTGGAAAGCCTATTGAGGCGCACCCTCTTCGAAGTGCATTTTCAACCAACATTCAGCCGGCCGGCATGACTGGATTTAACCTCCTGGTGGCCCTCGAGTGGCTGAAGGATGTGGCAGAGGAGGCAGGGGGAGACTATGCCGAGGCAGTGGCTTGGTGTTTGGTTGGTGGGAGGACGGTAGCGCCTGGGGACGGGTGGAGGTCAGTGATGCTGGAACGCGTGGTGACGCCGCTGCGGGAGTGTTATCGTTGTATTAGCCCGTAAATCCGGGAACATTCGGCGTCATAAGGACCGAGTGAAGGTTGATGGATAATGATACGCTGAAGGTAAATACTGGATAGATAATTGGCAATCCAGGAGAGAGTTACCCTCTTATATGATTCCAATGGTTCGAGGCAATACTTGCAGTTACGAATGTCTTCATCTAAAACACCCGATTCCAAATCATCATTTTCATCTGGTAGTCTGATACGTCAAAACTTGCTAAGAAAAAAAAAAAAAGAAAATAACATACACAACGTTCCCCCATCACTCCAATCACACTTCTCAGACGAATGGGTGCCAGTGCTTGTCCGGCGTGGTAAATGTGGTGCACCACCTTGTGCAATGTGCCGTATTGAATTCATCAGTGATTACGGTTGTGTACATGTACTAGCTACATGTATTCTTTGAAAAAATCTGCAAAGGCTCCTGGCGCATGCATAGCGGCTTGATACTTGATTTGAGAGACTGATGCCACCAACAGCTCAGCTCCGAAGCCCTTGGCTGTCGTTGTCGAGGAACTTGCTGAGTTGGTGAGATAGTTTCTGATGTGACTTCTCCGATTCAATCCCACAGTGCTTCACCTCGAACCGGTAGTTCTTGAACTCCTCCGATAGGCTCTTCAGTTGAGTTCTGAACTCTTCCTGGTTGTAATTGTTACTGGTATCTTTCCAACTTAGCATGAGGGCCGAAACCCTCTTATTGGGGATGCTAGGCCCATAGTGGCCCCAATCCATGACCAGAGAGGTCCAGAGGGATCGAAGGATGGACAATTTGATGGCAGCGGGCCGGAGGAGGCAGTGAAATTAGAACCAAGATGGTTGCCTTGAGGCCACTGCTGTGGTCCCTGCGGCGCTGCAATTTGATGCAAAGTGGGGAAATGTATCGGGAACTGAAACGAACGAGAGGCTCTGGCTTATTAGGTAATCGGAGCATAACCCATCATGCAGATCGGATACATAATATCCAAGAGGGTGTGGGGCCAATTAGACAGCACTTTGCTTTCTACCAACGCTTGGGCGGGAATGGAAAGGGTTAACTTCCTTAAGACTCTGCTGTAACATGAACTTGAGCCTTGTTCGACCTTGCACAAAGCATCATCACCGCAACCACCTTGTCTAGGTAGACAACAGTACCAAGAACTTCGGGCGTGACATTCCAAACAAAGTTTTTTTCTACCACAGGAGAGATACACAACAACTCGCAATGGGAAACGGCCTCCCATATCAATACCAGAAATCAATGAGATACCACCGCCTAGGCTATGCCTTATACAAGCCACCCCCATTCACACGCCTTTTCTCCGGAGTGCTGGGCTACCTAGACGAGGACCGCGAATGGCACCCCGTGCTAGATCTCACCCAATACCCCATACTCAACATCACCACCGGCCGCCCCGTCAGCCCTCAGCGGTACACCCCGCTCGCTGTCCCAGTACTCAAGACTCCGGACTCTAGGTTTTGGTCACCGCGAGTGTCTAGTAGCTCCCACGAGACCGCCATCGCCATCAACGCCGAAGCAGACGCCCTAGCACTCGCCCTGCCCGTGACAATCGGCGGCGCAGTCGAGTATGCGAGCCAGGGTGACTATGGAGCGATCCTAATGTGCGACAACGCCGTGGTGAACGAAGGGTTTGATAGCCGAGAGCTGTCCTGCAAATGGCTGAAGAAGAACTCGGCTGCCCTGCGAGAGGATTTCCCCGACCTCAAGAAACACGGCGTATACATATCAACGTGGACCTACTCAGCATCCAATATCCATGTTAACGCGTGGGAGGGTCGGGAGCACAGGGTGATGCTCGGTTTCCAAGTCGGAGCGACAGGGATAGGAAGCCTTGGGCCGGAGACATCGTGGGCAAGGGGCCACACGAGTAATGGATGGGCGCATTTTGTGGATGAGAAACGCGTGGTGTTCTTCACAGGGGTGAAGGTTAAGTACGGTGTATTTGGGCCGCGGGAGGAGGTCACTGGGAAATGGCGAGGGGCTAATAAAGACAAGTTCCTGGTCTTTGAAAGAGGTGAAAATGGCGAGGACGGCGCGTGCGAGGCGGAGGTTGAACCTTTTGGAGACAACTATGAATGAGAGTGCTACGAAACGGATATCTCAGATTTGAAGGTCTCGGGCAGAAACCTCCCTATCTACCTAGGTAACCACAAGGCCGCATTCATTGGCCCGCTCAACACAGACTACCAAGGAATGAGCCAGCAAGTTGGTTGGCGCCTAGGTCAATCGCTGGTTCAATCCAAAACAGGCCTTCTATATACCAATGACAGCAAAGCAATAAAGCGTTTAAGGTGTTCTAATAACCTATGACCTTCCATCTTGGACGAACCTGCAATACGGACTCCCCAAAGTCCAGCCATGCCAGATTCCCTGGCGCTGGGAAGCGGCTCATGAAGTTGTACGACAGAGCACAGGGTCCACATGCCTATTTGCTCAGGTAGTGAATTATAGACTGTTCGTCGGATTAATGACTGGATTCGAGAACTCACGCCCCGGAAGCTCAGTACTCGCAATCGGTCATGCGCCGAATCGAAAACCCCCTATTTCAAGGTAAGAAAAATGTCTTCAGGTTTTGCAGCTTCCCATTCTTGCTCATGAACAAAGCCAACGCCAATCCTCTCAGCGACGCCATCGTGCCCAATCGTGATAAGTAACACGTTGACAAGGGGCCAGGGCCCACTGTGGCCCGTCAATCTCTCCAGCAGCTCCCTCGGCTCGTCAGCCATGGTGTAAAGACCCCTGGCAGGCCGCCAGGTGCGCGACAGCAGAGCGAACGCGTACCGCTGTGTTTCCGACGCAGCTGCTAAACCGAGGCTGCCCAGCCTACTGGGACCTCCGTCCAGCACTACCCGCCCAATAGGCTGTTGGTCTCGTCCGAGCACGCAAAACGTCGTTTCTTTGGAAGGCCAGAGTATGGCCGAGCCGCGTGCTGGAATGCCCGGATCTTCACTCCTCATACCCAACACGGCTACGCGCATCCACCCGAGCAGAAACCGCGGGTTGCGCCATGAGAGCCCGGCCTCCCGGGCAGTGTCGCGGTTTGGCAGCAGTCTCGGAAGCAGCGTGGAGGGGAGCGCTCTCGAGACTCCAATGCTCCGGCGGAAGTACTCAGGCGGTTGCACACCAGCGCTGCCGCTGTGAGGATGACTCGCGAGCCGGGGCACCACCGCCTGGCTTTCCAACCGAATGACGTCGCCGTCGTCGTTCATGAGGTACCACTCCACGGCGGATTGGAAGTCGGTGTAGAAACCCCCAATATCGCTCCCAAGTGGCGTATCGGCCTCACCGATCCAGCCAGACCACGACCACGAGGGGAACCCTTCTCGACGCGGTGACGCCCCCGTCGTCGTCCATAGTAGCGCCGCGTCGTGATACACCTCCGGCAGGCCTTGCCAGAATCTTTGGCCAGGAAATGCACCCATCACTCCCTGGAAGGCATCGATAATGTCGGACTGGTACGTAATTTTCCGCCTGGTGTACGCTCGCAGGTGGTGCTCGTACGACAGCGGGAAGCTCCACACTTGCAAAACCAGCCCGTACAAGCCTCGAGGCCGCCTAGCCGGCCGATTGTGGACTATTGCGTGATACCAGCCGGGCCCGGAGCCCTCAAGGACCGTGTCCTCGCAAAAGATGTGCTCTCCGCAGATGAAGAAGGCCTGGGACGCCGTCACGCACAGCAAGCGGTGCGAGAGGCATCGTTCTTGGTATGTCCACGCCCGTGTCCCAGATGCTGACGTCGACGGTCTCGTTGACGTACAACAGGGGCACGGCCATGGTGAGGCCTTGAATCTTTCGGCTTGCGGGAAAGACAGAGCGTGGGGGTTCCTACTCCAGGCAAGCCGGCGTTGGCATGCGTCCCGTCGGTGCAGACAATGGTGAGGATGGACCCCTGGTAAATCTTGTTCATCTGAGCGATCTGCGCTGACCGGTGGGCATCATCGTCCTGGACGATGCATATCGAGTCCACCCAGAGGTACTGAACCCCGAGATCGCGGCACAGCGTGATAGCGTCGCGCACCGTCGTAGGTAGCCGGTCCCAGACGGCATTGACGGACCCGACGTGTGCCAGGGCCTCTCGGTTTGACTTGACGAGCCGGAACACGGGTGCCGTGCCCCAGCAGTAACTGAGGGCTACGAACCGGCACGGCTTCGGCGCCTCAACCACACACATGGCCCTGGTATCGATGACGAGGAGGTCCTCGATGTCTTGAGTCCCTTCGGGGTTGCACAATGATGGCGACGACGATGACGCCGGAACGTGCTCACTCTCGTACTCACGTAGCCAACCACGTATCAGCGCGCAATCCAACAGCGGCGGGACCAGCCGGCCGTTCCCAAGCGGTTCCCGTCCTATCTTCTCGGCATCTCTGTACATCAGGGCGATGCTTCCCTCCAGCGACCAAGGCGTGGGCCGAATAACCCTGTCGGCATCACCACGAGTTGTTGTGAGCCCGATATTGTACGACTCATGCTTGGGGTCCCACGGGTCCGGGTCGCCCGACCTGCTCCGGCCGGTCACGAAGCTGAAGAGTAGACACTGCGCCGGCTCTCCGGCCTTGTCTTTGGCCTTCGCCACGGCATTCCGGCGCTCGCTGGGAGTACCCGAGCAGGACCACCGAACAGTGAGCGCTTCCACCACGAGGTAGCAAAAGTCGCACTGCGAGCTCCTCTCCGCTATGTCGGCTAGCGATCCAAGCCGAAGTGCTGCCTCGGGATGGGCAATGGGGGCACTCGTGCCTTCGTTTTTGTTCACGACAGAGGAGAAATATCGAGCGAAGTCGACCTTTGAGCAGACGCCGCAGAGTCTGCCGGATTCTGCCATGTCGACATAGAACTTGGCCGTGTAGTTTTTTCCTCTCTGCTTCTTGCCTCGAGGGAGAGGCGTGATTACCCCGCTTTGGAGCCGAAGAGAATAAGTAAAGAGCATCTCTCTCAACAGACAAGGCTGCATGAATTCAAGTGCAAAAATAGAGAATGAACTAACTCAATTCGGAACTTGAGGGACCACAACGACATGGGAAGCGGGATTCAGTGGTAAAGTGGGTCCAAACACGCACACTTACAAAAACTCCTACTTCCATCACGGGGGAACAGACGCTGGTTTCGAGGGCGGGGGGTTGCATTTATGCCTAATACTTCATCGATACATGGAGAGGGTAACATATATCTTGCTGCGGCCGCCGAAGCGGGTTCCAGCTTCCTCAAGAATTTTCGTTCCGCTGCTGTTCTGACGCAGCCACCCTCCCTTCCGTTTCCAGCTCGACTTCTGGCTCCGCGCCGTCCTCATCTGTCGTTTTTCTTCTCTTGGCACTCCGCTCGTCCCCGCTGCTGCCATGGTCGCCTTGTCTCTTGTTTATACTCTCGGCCTCCTGGACGACCTCTTCGCTACTTCCCGTGTCGCTCGAGACGTCATCAGTTTCTCGGGGGGAGTGAGCGTCCTGGGACCGTGCGAGGCCGGCGGCTCTCCGTCCTCGATCGCTGCGCGCTAGGTCCCAAAGCTCGTATAATGATAGCCCTATTGAATTTACTAGTCTCTCAGCTGGCCGACTTGTAGTGTCGGCGGCATCACCCCCCTGGTTACTAGTACCAGCCTCCTCTGGCGGTGGGTCTTCTTCCCAGACCTCTGCCCAGGGCCCATAGGCCTTCGGGCCGTTCGCGGTGGGGAAGACGAAGGGTTTTGCTTTCCAGATGTAAGGGTGCTCCATGAGCTCCCAGAGGTTCGCTCCCCTCTCAGCGCTAGTGACATAGATTTGAAGCACAGGCTTTGCCTCTTGGGTAGCTGCAGGTGGTCTGGTCGGACTCGTCTCCCCATCTCCGTCTGCAATGCCGGGGCTTGATGCTGCAGAAGATGTGGAGTTCTCCTTGTTTTTTTCCCATTGTTCCATGTCATCGATGAACTTAGCCAGCACATCCAAGTTGACCCGCCCACGGTGCATTTCCCATTTCATCACCATCAGCCCCCAACCCGGCCCGCGTTCGAACGTAAATTTCTTAGAAGGGATCAGCTCCTCCACATCCATCATGGCGATGAAGCAGAGAATATGATAGAAGTGTGTCGTGCGCCAATGCGAGAACTCTCCGCGCACACCGTTGACGCGGATGCGGAAATCGCCGTGGATCGCAGCGCGCTCGTGATCATCGCCAGGACGGATGTGGAAGCAATCTCTGCCGGCGCGGCATGTGGATCGGGATGACGCTGATACCTCGAGCACGACGGACATGTCGTCATGAGACTCGATCTCTTTGCGGAGTTTCGCGCCGTCTTCCGCTAGCCGCTCAGTGGGGTGAAGGCTTCGCCGTCGCGCCTCTTCTGCCTCTTTCTCTCTTACCATCCGGTCTATCCGTGCCCGCCATTCTGCATCAGAGTCCTCGGACAGCAGGTCTTCCGACTGGACCACGTTGGAGATGATTGGATATCTGGGCATTGTGCTAGCGCATTCCGGGTGCCGCGAGTTTGGATAGTTGCCAGCAGAGCTTAACAAAAGGGGGGA
Source organism: Cladorrhinum sp. PSN332 (assembly GCA_033297175.1). Classification (NCBI taxonomy): domain Eukaryota; kingdom Fungi; phylum Ascomycota; class Sordariomycetes; order Sordariales; family Podosporaceae; genus Cladorrhinum; species Cladorrhinum sp. PSN332. The sequence goes on along the minus strand of MU858831.1, from coordinate 76,728 downwards.
AATCACCGATCTAGGAAGTAGGCAGAGTTGTCTTGAGCCCCAAGTCTGCGACTGGGGCGTGGTTTCTATGTCTGAAAATGTTGGCAGACCGAACCCCGCACGGGTCTCATGCTCGTGTTTCGAATAAGCGATCTGGATAATTACAGGGGTGATGCCATGCCACTAATCTGGGCCGAAGGTGGCCCGATTTGGTCACTGAATCTAGCAGGGCGCCAACAGGGTTACACGCAGGTTGCATCACTATGCTCAACAACATTTCAATCCAATCAGTGAATCCTTACAACTTCGGAGCTGGGAGATCGTGGACCATTCCAGAGAATGTATTGCGCTGGAATTACTGCCGATCAGCCCACTGACCGACGGTTTACGCTCGTCAGCACGAACGATGGGACCAGCCTGGGCGAGTGTGAGCCTTGTTTTGGGCCACTTCTGGGCAACTTCTTGCCATTGTTACTCTCGCATCGACATCTTCTCCCGTGAAACGCCGCTCCCGAAAAGAAAAGATTCCCAGTCACCATGGTTAATCTCTTGGTTTTGTTCATCTCCCTCTTCGGGCTCTACGCCAATGCCCACCATGATGACGATGTTGGAAACTCCGTGTCATTTCCAAACAATGAAATAAACAAACTTACCCTGCTCTCCGAATCTTACGTGAACAATATTTCTTCGAGGCCCAGAGGCTACGACGGACCTCGGTGCAAAACTGGACCGCAGGATGCATCCTGGCCCACAGCAGAAGAATGGAATCAGCTCAACAAGACTCTCGACGGCCGCCTCCTCAAGCCCGTACCAGCCCCTGCCGTATGCTACCCTTCCCAGGCCAACTACAACCCCGCATCCTGTGCCTTTCTTACCTCGGGTGCAGCCAGAGCTACTCGATTTTGGCTCGACGACCCGCTCTCTGTCTTGTCAACTTGGACAGAAGGCAACACTTGCTTGCCCGTCACTCTGAACAATACAAACCAAGAAGGAAAAGGCTGCACGCAGGGTGGCTTTCCGGTCTATGTTGTCAACGCAACCGAACCAAAGCGCATCCAGGCCGCGGTCAAATTCGCCAGAAACAAGAACATCAGGCTCAACATCAAGAACACGGGTCACGATTTCCTTGGAAGGTCAAACGGATATGGATCTCTGAGCGTCTAGACTCACCACATGAAAGAGATTCGATATTTTTCCCATTCCGTCGTTGCCTCATATCAGGGGCCCATTGTCAAGCTTGGGGCGGGTGTTGAAACATGGGAAGCAAACAACTTTATGATCTCCCGGAACTTCACATTCGTGGCGCCCAAGTTACCAACAGAAACAGTAGGAGTTGCGGGCGGATGGGTACTGGGAGGTGGACACTCCAACCTGGCGTCGATGTACGGGCTGGGTGCGGATAACGTGGTCCAACTCGACTTTGTCACCGCAGATGGGAGATATCTCACAGCCACCGAGGACCACCACCCAGAGTATTTCTACGCACTTCGCGGCGGTGGAGGAAGCACCTTTGCCATTGTCACGTCGGTGTCCTTCAAAGCATTCCCAGGCCTCATCGCGCTCGGCACGGCACAATTCTCCCTCACCACAAGCCCAATCCGGCCCTCTGGCACCCTTCAAACCCCAACCGCCAACATCTCCACCGTCGGCAAATTCTGGACCGCTGTCGGTTTATATCTCGCCTTCGCCAAATCCATCGTCAACGCAGGCGGTTTCGGCCACGGAGACATCACCACCCTCGGCAACAACAGCTTCTCCTTCTCGGGCCAATTCCTAATGCCGGGCATGTCCGCACCCCAAACCACATCCTTCATCACGCCGCTCTTCGACTCAATCCGAGCAGCAGGAGTCAACATCAGCACCCCGATCCCCACCGTTGTTCCTTACGCCCAGCCGGGAAACGGCACAATCACAGCACCAGGAAGCGGCACGTTTTTCTCCCGGCTCATCCCGAGATCAAACTGGGACAACACCACCATCCTCTCACAAACAACCACAGCAATCCGCAAAGTAGTAGCAGAATCAGGTTACAGCGTCCGAACACGCGCCTACGCACCCACGCTCAAAGCAGCAGGGAACCACGCAGCACAAGCAGTCAACCCGGCAATGCGCAACATGATTCTTCACACAACGGTGTTTGCTCCGAATGCAGATGTTACTCTCTTGGCGCCGGAGCTTCTCCTGGTCGCGCTGCAAGAACTGGACAACGCGGTAGGGGAACTAAGGAAGGTCACGCCTGGGAGCGGGGCATACTTTAATGAGGCGGGGAAGTCGGAAGCGAATTGGCAGGAGAGCTTCTTTGGGAAGGAGAATTACAAGAGGCTGTTGAAGGTGAAGAGGGAGGTTGATCCTCTGGGCGTGTTTTGGGCGCCGCAGACTGTTGGGAGTGAGGAGTGGAGGGTTGAGACGGCGGATGGGCTGCCGACTGGGAATGGGCCTTTGTGTCGGGTTGGGTTGTGAATAGATGATGGGGAAGGAACTGTTGGGATGGACAGCAAGGATGAAGGGAGATGGATGGTCATGATGATGGTTAAACGTAGAAGAGACCGCGAGAGAAAAGAGGAAGAAGTCCAACAGAGGGGCGGCGGGGGGTATATACTCTGGGAGAGGCGCCTTCTCTTTTTGCTTGCTCTTGCCTGTGTCGAGGTAGCCTGAGTATGACTGACATGCAATGCAGGTTTGGTTGGCAGTCGCAGTGCCAGTGATCGTCTGCCACCCACTTGCACGCAGCACCTCCATGCACGTCACAGTGCCTTCGTTGGATCCATGTATTTATTTCAAGGTTTGAGACTATCTGACTATTGGTGTGTCATGCATCTGACAGCAACTGAAGTTGACACAGTCACCGTTGCGGGCAATGTGCACTGGGGTGAGGCGCCTTCCGCGTCTGGCTTGCTCGTGCACACTCCCATCTTCCAGCAAGCCGCTCCACTCCCGCTTCTCTTCAACGACCCAAGCGCCGTACCTCAGAGTTTTGAAGCTGTCTCCAATGCTCATTCATGTCTCGCTTCCAAAAAAAAAAAAAAAAAAAAAAAAAGAAAGTTGCCCAACCCCCCAAATGCTCCGCTTGGATCTCCACACCAAACGTTCACATCCCTCCATATTCCCAATTTCCACAAAATCACCCACCAAACAAGGTTGGCATTGCCAATCTTTTCAGAGCGCAGGGACAATATCTGAGCAGTCTCTGGCGTCACGAGGCGTGGATACAATATCCTCCGGGCGCAGGTTCGAACCTTGAGTCGGCCGGTTGTCCTGACGCGCTCCAGGCAACGCGATCAAGATGCGTCAACTCTGTTAATACCTACAGGAGAAGGTTATGGTCGCAATCACCAATAAGCCGTGTGCTGCAAAAGGTAACGCAGGGGTTCCCATTTCATACTGCAGCGGTTGAAGCGGCCTCGGATGTGCAGACTGCTCTCCAGTTGTTCCGATGCGCTCATCTGAAGCTTCATTTTGACATTTTCTTCTTGGATACCCCATATTTGCGGGGAATCCCTGTTCAATAGCACCATTGCCTAATCCCGATATGGATTCGGGGGTCGGTTTGAAGTTGGGGCTATCCAAGCAGGCATCCAGCCTCCACCACTCAACACCTGATTCCTTCTCTCAATTTCATCGACTTCAACAGCTCATACAGAGAGAGACAAAGAAGCACAACATGGGCAAACTCCGCGACATATTCCACAACTTGAAGCTTTCAGCCGGCCGTCAGGGACACAGCGACTATGTCGAAACAGCGGAACCGGACCGCCCACTCCACGCGCTGGACACACTCCCAACTCTCCCAGTGCCAAGACGTCCCCTGACGCCCGTTTCCACCAATCCTCAACTTAACTCTACCTTCTTCAAGCTGCCTCCCGAGATCAGACAGCAAATCTACCGTCTGCTCGTCTCGGGACGCGAGATACATGTTGATATGCGGTATTCCTCAACAGAGGCGTCAATACCACACTCAACAAAAGGTGCAGTCTTTGGGACTGACCGAGTTTGGCGTTGGCGCGCGAGCACCTGTCATCGTCACCCTGACGCCTCAATCTTGCAGGACAGGTGCCCATGGGGCGGTCCGCACCCAACCGCCTGCAGCGAGTTCGACACTCCATGCGGCGTCGGCCCGGAGGTCATGACTCTGCTTCTCTGCTGTCGGCTCGCCTACCGCGAAGCGGTCCAGGTGGTGTATGCCGAAAACACTTTCCACATCACCGCCGGGGCTCTGTTGCTCTATAACAGCTCTTTGCTTCCCGTCGAACGGTCTAGCGCCGTTACCAGTCTGGTGTACACGTGCACGGTTGAGACGGTATGGGACTACGCGCCTGAGCATCTCAGGGTGAAGAGAGGTGTGCATGCGTATCGAGCCCTCGTGGCGGGCATCCCAATAGCGTTCCCGTCGCTCAAGAGGCTCCAACTCGTCCTCAAGAATGATGCCAATTTGAGAATTATTCGCGGCCAGTCTCTTGCGGTTCCTCCGCCCATAGTTCGAGATACGCCTACCAAGGAGATCTTGCTACAGCCGCTGGATGCTGCTGTGGCAGCCTTTCAGCAGCGCTTGGATTGCGCCCTGATTATGAGCCAGTCGTCGGGTTCCTCATTAAGGGACGAAATTGCCGAGGCGGCCGAAAAGAGCGAGAGCCTCGAAGGCAAATGGGAGCAATTCTGGAGGCCCATCGCGTCCGACGCCGCTGTTGAAGAACTGGTCAATAAGGGATATTGGATTAGGATCGTGTCTCTGGTTGAACCACGGTGGTTTGTGCCGATAGTTACACCAGACTTTGACGAGCAGCTACTCCAAATTGGTAGTACCTGACATGCTTATAGACGGGGAAATGCGATTTAGTGTCATTATGTGTATTTTGTCGGCACATCAGATCAGTAGACGTCCTCTCGGTGCTCTTTCCCGAGTTTTACATGTACATTTAGTGTTAATCTTTTTCGGATATTTTGTCACTGAACATATCCGCCTTGAAATTGGAGTCGGTTCAAGCTGGAATATACCTCGATTCCAACTCTTGTCGTTTGCCACGATTTTGCTCGCCAACTGGATGATGCGCTGATTTACCCATGCGAGGGCACCAACTCTCTGCTCCTAAAGCACACTTAAGTACGGTTCAGTCGTCTGTGTATGTATTCTTTCAGAGCATCAAGTTGTGGGAAGGTTTGGACCAAGGTAAATATCATGATGTGTATCTGTGTTGGTTTCGGTGATTGTAATTCACATCATCTTTTCCACAAATGCCCCCTCGATCGTACTCAGCAGCCAGGCATTGGCCACTGAGCACGAGGGAACGCCGTCTTCACAAGTCCTGGCAGCCGGTAATTTGTCCGCCCCAAATTCCAACAGAGCGCGCACAGTCTTGTGGACCTTGGCACCCCAGTCATACTGATTCAGGATTTGGTCATTCCCCCAACCTGAACCTCTGTCAAGGACGACCCCATTGAAGGAATGTCCTGCATCATAGTCGACGTCCTCCTCGGCGGAACGGGCCGTAAATTTCGCAAGGCTCGAAAAGCAGAACTCATAAACTGCCGTTCCATCATACTCCTGTTTATAGTCTAGGACCGTGGTCGGGAGCGGTGTGAGACCATCAGCAGCGGCACTGAAGTTTGGGTCTGCACCATGCCTTAGCAAGAAACTGGCAATCCGTGTCAGGGCCAGCCTGCATGCAGCAATTACCCCCTCGTTGAGTCTTCTTTGTTTCATGTGCTGCTCCGTCTCTTTCAATGCCAGTAAACCTTTTGAGATTTTGAGATGGATGTACATGTGAGGGAGATGAGGAATTTAAGCTCTCTGCCCGGGCCAAGTATTGTTCCTGTCTCGGTATGGACAGAAGCGAAAGGACGACATTTGGCGCATCCAAAATGAGTGACATTGCCAGATAGTGGTCCCGGGGGATGTTTTGGCGGCGCGGAGGAGACTGCTCAAGTCATGAGCGTCTGGCGGCGGTAGTGGGAATTTCGAGCAAGGGCCTCCAATACTGGAATCCCGGAGTTGAGGTAAATATGAAAGTCTTTGCTTCGATATATCCGATGATGTATCCGTCGCCAACTTCACATGCGCGACAGAACATTTTTAAGACGGGATCAAATTGACGATAGCATTCTCCGAACCAGATTGTCAAGGCTGCGTCCTGCTCGATTTGCATGTATATCTGCGGGATACTGAAAAAAAAGGGCGACAATATCTTTGGCCGACCGTATGTGACCCAGGATGATGGCGAATATCTCGTCTGGCAGCTGCTCTAGCCGAGATATTTGTTTGTTGATTTTGTAGGATATACTCTCAGAGATGACTTGGAAGCTTCAATGCGTGGTTTTCGAGTATGATTGAGATTCCGTTTCATGTGAATAGTTCAGTAGCACACTTGAAGAATCTGCTCTTTGGCAATGATGGCAGCTTATCAACCTGGCTTCTGCGCATTTCTGCCATAGGGCAGAGCCCCGTATCTTCATAAAAGGTTAAGGTTTTGAACATCCACGTTATTCGAGAAGCCACTTGCGCCGGTCATCCTCATTCTAGCTACAAGTTGAATCGCAATTCTTGAACTAAGGTCAAACCGACTGCAGGCGAAATCACTGCATGTGCATCAATCTCCCGTCCCATGGGAATCCGCCAGAAAATACGTATTCTATGGCCTCATAAATGTCATGAGTCCTTTTGTTTGTGAGGTAAATAGCAAATCCTCGTGAGAAAGCAGCTTCAGGGTTCCGATTGTCGTGCACCGAATCCATGCCCGCTGAGTCAGAACTGTAAGCCGACATCGAAACTCATATGGCCATTCTGCCGGGATATCCACTTTCTGCAAGCCACCGCATATGCCATCAGTTCGTGACATGTTCTAAAGATAGGCAGTCTGCGCTGGCAGAATGGCTTTCCAGGTTCTCGGTCCCTGCGATCCGTGAAAGTGAAGTAAACATTGAGCTCGAGGAAGAAACTATTTGTCAAGATGCGAGGAAATGACCAAAAATAGAACCAGTTTTTGACAACGACCGATTTGTGTTTATATGACAATATCACCAGATTGCAGCTGCCCGGTCTCGGTGTTTACGGGGTTCCCTTTGTACCTCAGAGTGGCAAGGTGAATTCCGGCTGTTTCGGGAATTCAACCGAGCGACACAAGAACCCTTGCCTAGACCAGGACAGGCACTCTGTCGCGGGATTTGTCGAGGCGGTGAAAGATGGGTCCCTCAATATATTAAAACGGTCCAACGCTGACACCAAGAAATGGGGCCAGGCGGCTGGTATATTATGGCCCTACTGCGGATATATGATGGACAAGACAGCTGCATGCTCAGCTTTGCCCGACGCCGATATTGGGTCAAGACTTAGCGAACCCATACAGGCCGGGGCATTCCCCGGCTGTCAATCAGGGGACTGTCGCTTAACGCCGGGACGATACAAGTTCTGCAATTAACCCTTCAACTAATCCGCTCAGAAATAAGCTCATGAGATTGCAGTTTAAGTGAATCGAGTTCCACAGTCATTTACGGTCTGTTGATTTTGTTGGTCCATTGTACGATCTAGACACCAAAGGCCGATATCATGTACGAACTGAAGGACCTCATGGGTTTGTTTACCTTATATCACCCAAGGGCTTGGATTGATACCATGGTCTTTTTTTAGAAGTCGTTAGACTCGGAGCCTGACGGCCGTAACGGTTTGTTTACATTCAGGAGTCTCGTGAGATATCGGAGTCGTAGTCCACGTTCAGCTGGCGATTCCATAGAGAAGAATGTCTATATAAACCTGAACGCCATCCTCTCTCCAACCATGAATATCAGCAGCAGCAGCATCGCCATCATCACTTCCGCAATCATCTCTTCAAGAAAACCACACTCGGTCTCAAATCTTTCAAAATGAAGTTCCTCCCAACTATCGCTTCCCTCTTCACCCTCGCCGCCGCGGCCCCGGCACCATCGGCGCTTGCAGCACCGCAGGGCTTGAACGCCGGCGTGGTCACCCCAAGCAAGGTCCGAGTTGTCGGCCTCTCCCTCTTGGGATCGGGTTGCCCTGCTGGCAGCGCTGATGTCCAGATCGACGCCACCAAGGTATGATATCCTGCGCTTCAGACTCAACATCGCGGATGCTAATGCACGGAATAGACTCTTCTCGAAGTCACCTTCTCCGAGTACATCATCCAGACCGGCCCCGGCACCAAGGCTTCCGAGTGGCGCAAGAACTGCAAGCTCACCTTGAACCTCGAGTTCGACGAGGGCTTCCAGTTCGCCACCCTCGCAACCAGCTTTGCCGGCTTCGCTCAAATCCCCAAGGGCGCCAGGGGTCTCTGCACCAACACGTTTGACTTCACCGGTGTTTCCGGCTCCAGCTCCTACAGCATCTCCCTCGTGGGCCAGCGCGAAGGCCCCTTCACCCTCTCTGCCGATCCCGATATCACCTCGTGGTCTCCTTGCGGCGGCACCACCTCCATCATGAACATGAACACCCAGTGCAACATCTCCCCCACTCAGTCCCAGGCTCTCATTGCTGTAAGTTTTGCCTAGCCAGTCCTAGCAGTTGCCTTGTTGTTGGATACAAGTAGTAATGATCACTAATGCAACAGATCTTCCCATCACAGGTTGATCGTATCAGCGGCAAGCTCACCCTCAACGTCTCCCTCGAGTGGCGCAAGTGCAAATAAGTGACGGACATGGGTCGCAATTTGGATGAACATTTCTTTATTTCTTTGTGATAGTCTCGAGTCTCTGTTGCGCAAAGTACATGAATCGAATGAAAAATCAGTTTTATCAATGCAAGAATGATCTCACTCGCTTGTCTGTGGCTACATCATTCGGCTGAGGACACAAGGGTCCAGTCATACTCACATGGAGACAAGAAATACAACTTCTTCAATCCCAAAGGTTCGCACGGACCATACAATCCATCTAGCCAAAAGACCCTTCGTTTTTGACAAGCAAGTATACCAGCCAAAGAGCGCAGGATCTTGCTTTGCGGACGATACCATCCAACGGAAATGCCAAGGGACTCGGCGAGTGTGAAGAGAAAACGGGATGACGACTTGCCCAAGGCCGAGTCAGAGTCTCTTCAACCAAGAAGGGTTGGATACCTCGGAGAAGATGGTGAGAGTGAAGACTAAGCACTTTGGTGATGGTAGGATGAAAATGAGTTTGAAACTGATTCTTCTGGATCGCCGATTTCTCTTGGCATGAGCGGTTGGGGTTTCACATGGCCCAAAACCCTTGCTGCGTGATGACGTAGTTGGCGCCTTTCCCTCAACTAGCCAAGAATCCACGATTCAGGGCCCATTCGTCGGCGCTCGTTGGACAAGGTCCGTTTTGACGTCAAAAAACAGAACCATGCCTGGGGATCGGCGCTCCTTCTCCAAACGATTGGAGTTGAAGAAGTACGCATAAACACCCATGCCGTCAGCGGCTCTGGCAGTTTCCATGACACGAGTGATTCTGGGCGTCACGCGCCTACCCCGGAATCTTCGAAGCGGTGATGCTGTTGACGTGTGTGTGTGTGGACGAAGCCGGTTCTTGGCGCTAAACTTGAAATGCTTGGAAGAGAAAACAGGTTCCATCTCTACACCGCATCCGTGGCCATCCACCCATCGAGGGCACATAAGTATTGCTTTCCCCTATCTGCCCTTTGCCTGAAGTGATTTGCACATCATCAACTCCAACAACAACGACAACTCTCTCAACCAATTAATCACACCTACACCAGACCCACCGAGACCACACCGCTGCAACCATGGCACACGGCACCACCCGCGCCCGCACCGGGCTCTCCACCTTCGTCCTTGCCAGCTCGGCAATTGTATGGATCTCGTCCGTCATCGTGATGGGCATCCTGGCCTATCTCGTGTCTGAGGGCTGGAGAGGCGACCACATCATCTACACTTTGGTTATTGTAAGTTTCAACTTTTCACCTGACAGGTGTGGTCTGTGGACAATCACGCTAACATCAGAAAAACAGTCTGTCCTCACCACCGTCTTTTACCTCGCCGCCTTCTTCCTCGCTGCCTATCCCGGCTACGTTCTCCTGTTCAACCTCATCTTCTCGTACCTCTGGATCGTGGCCGTCAGCTTCCTGGCTAGTGACTGGACCTACAGCAATAGCGCTCTGTTGAATGCCGCCGAGGCCTTTGCGTTTATTGCCTTCTTCTTCCTTCTCTTCAATGTTCTCTACGACTGGCACGTTGGATTCTATCGCCATGGACGCTCCACTACTGTCGTCTAAAGGGATGATTGTTGCACGAAGCAATGAGGATGATGACTGAGATGGTGATAAGGTGTAAGATGGGGCAGGATACGAGCAAGGGAAAATCGTGCGTGCAACGAAGCTATGATACCACTATTAATGATACCACTGGGAGACGGATGGGACTGGGTTTGGAGCATTCGTTTTGAGTTTTTCTTTTACCGATGAACACACCTGCATAGCATTTTTGCAACTGCATAGCGCTTAATCAAGAATAACTATTCAAGACATGACAGCATTTGAGCTTTTGCACCGTGACAGGACATCTTTTGGCATATGCTGTCTGTAACAATGTCGAAGAATTATAAGGTTCCCAAACAGGTAGGTTTTATCTCCGCCTATTTCCGGACCTCAGAACAAAAAGCTGTCCACGCATGACTGGTATATACCCTGGGAGCCAAGTTTGGCGCAGTCAAGGCAACAGTGAGCAGGGTTAGAGACGGTTGGTGGCACAAAACATAACTGGATCGCTCGGACTTGCTTCCAAGATTTGATTCTCGGGGGTGATGATTGCTGTCGGCGGACGTCACGATCATACCCAAAAAATGCATTTAATAGATGCGGCTCTGTAATGCCTTCCACACTCTCTTCAAATATATATCCGGCTCAGGCTAGCTATCTCCTTTTCCACCTCACTCCACAAGCTTGTGTGCATTCCCGTTAAAATGCTGTCATCCTACAAAGTCACTTTGGCAGCCTGCCTGTATTTGGCCGCTTTCACAGAGGCACACACCGTCATCACCTACCCGGCATGGAGAGGCAACAATCTCATCACCAACAGCACCTTTCCCAGAGGGATGCAATGGACATATCCATGTCAGTATACGATTCTACAACCTCGCAAGAGACTGCTCTGACACCCTTTACTCCAGGCGGCGGAATTGAGCCCACCACGAATCGCAGCTACTGGCCGCTCAACGACGACGGAGGGGCCGTTGCTTTCCAGCCGGGATGGTTCCGAGGCCACGAGGAAGGCTTCATCTACATCAACGTCGGCTTGGGTGAGAACCCGGAGAATTACTCGTTCCCGCTCACAATGTTCCACTTCACGGGGCCTGCAGGGGACAACCCGTACCCTGGAAGCATTTGTCTGCCTCAAGTGACGCTCACACCAGATGTGAGGGCGCGGGTAAAGAATGGTGATCGAGCGAGCATACAAGTTGTTGAGGCCTCAAAGCATGGGGCGGCGCAGTACAATGTGAGTGAAGGTCAAATACTCGGGCAGGTGGCACGGGAAATGAACTGACAGATTGGACACCAGTGCGCGGATATCATCTTCACCGAAGATTTGACTCTCGTGCCACCTGTCAACGAGACGGCATGCTTCAACTCGACATACATACAGATCAACGAGGTCAATTTCCCGGGACCAGTGCCGACGACCGGGTCCGAGTCGACAACAACAAGCACTTCACTGAATGCAGCGGGGGTCACCAATACGGGAGGAAACGGAGGTGCGGATGTTGTGACCAGCGGCGGTGAGAGATCAAGTGCCGCATCAGGTACTACTTGGATTTGGAATCTGGTGTTGATATCTGTTGCTGCCTCTCTCGCTTGATGGAATTTGCTCCACTTTGGCAGGGTTTGTGTGCTTTTGTGGGAAACACGTTGATACACGTAAATACGAGATTCGAAACTTACACAGTAGCTCTCGTTCGGTGGATTCTGGCACCTTTAGAGGAAAGTGGGGGCGTAATTACGTGAAAGTATTTGAGTTGCATTGGAAAACGCGCACCCCTGTTCGGGACCCCAGTCGCGTCTCGCGCCAGACAGGGCCACATCCCACTTTGTTTACAATGACGATGTATTATTTCCCGATTGAGAACCCATCTTCACAACTTCTTCAACCTTCAAAGTCAACGCAGAAAAAAAAAAAAGAAAAAAAGCATAAAAAGAAATCTTCAAGATGCCTGGTCAGCCCCACGCGGTTTCGGGACATCGTCCACGGTCTTCACTCAGTTCAACAATGCGCAGCAGCATCACTTCTCCTCGCGTGCACTTGACACAAAATGGTCATGATCATGAAGCGCCCACCTCACCATCCCCGGCAAGTCGCTCACCAAGAAATTTGAGCCACGAGCAACTTCCACGACAGGTGCGCTTCACAACAGCCACGGGAACACACGTTGCGCATGGTCGCGTCCAAAAGTCAAGACGCCGAGACCACGATGCGCGCCATGAAAGTGCAGCAGTCACGGCCGCCACACAGTTTTTGCGACGAACAATAACACCGATTCCTGACACCCAACCCCCTGACGATGATGATGAGTCCACGCAACCCTCAACACCTGCACGCTCTCATCACCACCAACACCACCGACATCACCACCACTCGAGGAGAAGGCGCATCCCGGCGCCAGTGACCATATCACCAGAACCAGAAGAGCATCCTGTGCAGGTCATCAAACCAAGCACCCCGCGCACACCTCTTGCAGACATCACCCCTCCCAGCTCGGCAGCAAGCGCCTCCATGATGATGGCACAAACTCAATCGACAGTTGCATTCGACACGGAATTCGAGCGCGTTGAGTACATTCAGCAAAACAGTCCCCGACCGCGCTCTTCTGTGCCCTCTCTGGGTGACTCGGTCAATCTGTTGACCGCCGAAGAGGCAAGACGGCTGTTGTTGCTTTATGCCGAGTCAACACCGTCGTTGGCGGGGTTGATACAAGAGATTGCTTACACGAGAGTCTCTCGGCATGGCACTGGACGTCGGGAGAGGAGGAATTCTTCAAGAGTGATTGGTGACGGATCATGACCTCTGCACAAAAGTAGCTCCGAGGCGTGACGAAGACGTCAACACGACATCTGCATGACTTTTTACCCATGCCAACGGCGACACCGCTGATACCTGGAGGGGTCTTTTGTGCTTTGTGCAAGCGTGCCGTGCGCTTAAGACGGTAAGTGTTTCTTACTTGCTGTTGGACAAGCATGTCGTCCTATGCCAGGGAATATTTATCTAACTTTGCTTGCAGACGTCACTGGCTTGCATCCTCGTTGCGCGATGCCGCGTCGGGATCCCATCCAGATGCTCGTTCGCCGATTCGATTTCCATGCATACATCCTCTGACACCTCATAGGAGGTTCATATCAGCAATGATGGAGCCGCTACCATGGCACCGTTGCCGGTGGGCCGATCAAACAGACCTTGATCCGCGCACCGGTTTTGCTCGCCAGGACCAGAACCAACTCACACTCCGCTACCGCAGCGGCCACCATTTTTTTCTTTTGTCTGTGTCTACCAGGACACGAAAACCGGTAAGCTCCCGCCGTTTGATGGCGTCGGGCTTGAACCATACAAGTGGCGTGCCGGGTGCGTCCACCTGGCTTGGGAACTTGAGTTTTACAAAAGCTTTTGCGAAAAGCCCCGACAATCGTTTTTATTTTGTTTTTCCTTTAAATTATCTAGCCTGAAACTTCACACCCTTTTGATCTCTTTCCTCTTGCATGTGTTAAATTTCTATGAAGAAACGGACACTTGCCTTCTCCATGCCTACGACGACCATGTTCTCGCTTCGCCGCTCACTCGGCGCTCTCGCCCTGATCCAGCTCGTCACTTGCAGTCAGGATAGACCACCTCACTCAGCAAACTACTGCGACCCAGTTTACTCGGTCGACGGCTGTAAAAAGGTCTCTGAAACGTACCCCTCCGTGACTCCGACGCGAATAACCACTGTTAAAGAAGTATGGATAACCGCCACCGTCACTGCCGAGAGAACCGTCACACTACCACCAGAGGGGATTATCTTGACAAGCGCGACAAGGACCGCGCGCCCGCCGCCGCCAGCCTCCACCATCTCTCCCCAGAACGTCACAGATTCCAGTTCAACACTGCTCAAGGTCCAGAAAGCAGCAGAGCCAGCGTTGATCAACCCCGACGGGGTGTACCTTCGTGCAGGTCGATTATTCAACAAAACCAACGAAATAATCGTCGGCTATGCCGGCCGTTCACCTTCGGACCCCCAGTCAAAGGCCCTTTTGGCCTCGATCTCCAACGACGGAGGGAAATCCTGGCATTACAGGGGGGAAGTCACCAGCGTCTCCAGCCCTGGGAAGCACGACCTGGACAACGCTTTCCCGCTGCAGCTTCCCTCGGGGAGAATTTTGTTTGCCTTTAGAAATCACGACGTGCGCAACGGAAAACAAAAGTACTTCCGCATCACGGTCTGCGCGAGCGACGACGGCGGCAGGACGTGGTTCTTCCTCAGCCAGGTGGACGAGCGAGAGCGCTACCGCAAGTTGTACATGAACAACGGGCTGTGGGAGCCGTTCATGAGGCTCGGGAGGAAAGGGGAGGTCCAGGTGTACTACTCGGACGAAATCACGCACAGGAAGCAGAACAACGTCATGCGGTACAGCAGGGACGGCGGCAGGACCTGGAGCGAGGAGAAGATTACGGTGAGCAGCGGACCTAACTACTGGCCCAACAGCAACAAGGACCTCTCGAGGGACGGGATGATGGGCATCGCGGAGAGGAACAAGGAAGGCGGGCTCATTTGCATTTTTGAGAGCACGCACTTGGGGGTCTACTCGATCACGACGGTTAACTCTGATGATGACGGGTACACGTGGAAGTCGAGGACCGAGGACAGGTCGAGGGTCTACACGGCCGCCAACGGGAAGAACGCCGGCGCGCCCCAGATTGTCAACGTCGGCGGGGCGTTGGTTGCCAGTTTTATGACTAACGAGAGGTCCGGCACGGACGAGGTTGACGGCGGGGAGGTGAAGCTCGTTGTCAGCGTTGACGAGGGCAAGACGTGGAGTGATAATGGGCTTCACCGGGAGTGGCAGAGCGCGCTTACCGTCGATTCGCAGAGCCACTGGCCCGGGTTGTTCGCGCTGGACGATGAGCAATTCTTGGTTTTGTATTCGAGGGATAGCGTGGGCGCTGTGAGTCAGCGGTACAAGTTGGTTCCTGTGCTTCAATAGGGCGGGGGGGGATCAAGTGGACTTGATGTTTGGTGGCTTGGGATACACGTTTGTGAATGTAATGTATGTACATGATCAATGATGTTTTTCTGCCGTGAGCAAAACAATATGACGTCTTTAAAGCGTTTGTTGGCGTGGGCTCTCTTTTTATATTGATTCTGAGAGGCCTGTTTCTTTTCTAGAAAACCTTTTTTTTTTTTTTTTTTTTTTTTTAGAAAATGGCCCATTCAATTATAGAAACGCGTGCTCATATCAGAAAAAGGCGTACTTGCTACAATATCATGTGTTAATAAAGTACAGCGGGTGTATGTAGTGTCCTCTCTGACTGGCCCAAGACTAAAGTTGATTGACTTTTCGTCCCAATCTCACTTTTGATCCCAACCTCGCTTTCATCCCACCCTCACTTTCATCTAAACCTCATTTTTATCCTACCTCCATTTTTCATCCCACCTCCATTTTTCATCCTAACATCATCCTCATCTCCGCCATCGGATCTCTTGCGCTTGAGAGTCGACGTCCCAACTTCAGCCACTGACTTCAAGCCGAAGATGGTAGATTTGGAACCTGTTCTGACTGAGTCACGAAATCATTTTTTAGAGATGGATAAAGAAAGGTCAGAAATCTTGAGAAATAGCAGGAGGGGATGCCATGATGGGTCATTCTGCTGTATCTTTCTCCGCGAGCGTGGTCATGACTAAATTGTGATCTAAGCAGATGACAACGTTGGTAATCATCTATATGTGGAGGACAAACTAATATGCGATCGAAAGCTGCCGTTTTCATATCGAGTCCATCGCGAACGAGGTTGAGTGTTTTCGGCGCCTTCCGAATTTTCCAGGGGGTGCCCTGTCCACTGATCCGGCTTGGCTACAGTGGCGGGGTTGCCCTGAAAATTACTGTGGGGCTTGCGTGCGGAGCAACCACCCCACCAACCGAGCAAGTCCATGACGTACTTCACCCGATCAGAAGACTTTGACAAAGATCGAGGCACAATTCCAGCATTATGATGAAGATCGAAGATGTCATTCTTTCAGCCAACCATGCTCAAACTACCAATACCGTTGCATTGGCCATTTAGGATGATATCTTATTCGCCCTGACGTTATGGAACCTGCGTGACGCATCGTCTTCATAAGGGGACGCGCCTTCCTTGTCCCCGACTCGAAAATATTCCGAAAATAATCTCACAGATTCTCTCACCACACAACAAGTAAACAATGGCAACAGTACAAGCAGCATACGGCATCGAAAAGGCCATTGGCCATGGAGACAACAACATCATCCAGCAGGATGTCGCCAATTACAAGGGCGTTGGCGAGGAGAACGAGACCATGAAGGCCCTCGCCTGGCAGGGCAAGCAGAAGGTTGAAATTGGTGCGTTGGATGCTCTTCCTAGACGCAGCACGGCCTTTTACCAATTATGCCTTGCTAACTTTATCTCCGTCTTCTAGTCGAAGTACCGAAACCCAAGCTCCTCGAAGACCGCGACGTCATCCTCAAGGTCACCGGCACCACTGTCTGTGGCAGCGACCTGCATCTTTTGCACGGTGCCGTCATGCAAATGAACAAGGGCGACATCCTCGGTCACGAATTCTGCGGCATCGTTGAGCAAGTCTCCCCCGCCATCGCAGACAAGGTTCAGGTTGGCAAGCGCTACGTTGTCTCGTTCCAGATTGCCTGCGGCTCGTGTCACTTTTGCTCCCAGAAGCTGTCCTCCCAATGCGAGACCACAAACTCCAATACGACCACAAAGGCCATGTACGGCGGCCGGACAGCTGGAATCTTTGGCTACTCCCATTTGACCGGAGGCTTCGCTGGTGGCCAGGCAGAATATGTTCGCGTCCCCTTGGCGGACGTGAACTTGCTGCCAATCCCTGACGATGTACCGGATGAGAAGGCCCTGTGGTTGAGCGATGTCCTCCCAACCGCCTACAATGCCGTCAAGGACACTGCTGTTTACCCCAACGATGAGGTTGCAATTTTCGGAGCAGGACCTATCGGCCAAATGGCAGGCATCTTTGCAGTTGGAGAAGGCGCAAGCAAGATTGTGTTTGTTGACACCGAGCCGAGACTATCCAACCTTCAGTCCAGATGGCCAGAGGAGCATCGCGGCAAGTTGGTGCTCGTGGATTACAAGAAGCTGAGCTTTGGTGTTACCAACAAGGAGACCGTGGTCAGCAAGCTAAAGGAGCTGTGCAACGGAGGAAGGGGACCCGACGTCGCCATCGAGTGTGCCGCAGGCGAATATGCCAAAGGATGGATGCATTGGCTGGAGATGAGCGTGGGCGCCGAGACGGATACCAGCGAGATCCTCAACGAGATGGTCGAGGGAGTGAGGAATTACGGCAGAGCAGGAATCACGGGTGTTTATGTGGGATACGTAAGTTTCAGTTGCTGATGGAATTCGATTTGAACCTATTGGCTGATTAACTTCACAGACGAATCATTTCAACGTTGGCTCTCTGATGCAGCGAGGCATTCGACTCATTGGCAACGGACAGGCCCCAGTGCACAAATACTGGCAGGAGCTTCTGGTCAAGGTTCAGAAGGGAGAGCTCGACCCAACACAGATGCTGTCACACAGAGTGCGCTTGGAGGACCTGGACAAGGTTTATTACAAGTTCGACAACAAGGAGGATGGCATACAAAAGGTCTTTGTGGAGACCAAGTTCTCTCTCCCGAGAGCCCCTGGCACGCCAGAGCTGACGCGGTACTAATTTCTGGATTTTCGTGCCCGATATTGGAGGGACATTTCAGATCTCAGTTGGACGCGTCTGACTCGATGCGATTTCACTGTATTTTAACCTGTACAATTGCTTTCTAAATGGCCTGCACAATGATTAATTTCACAAAAGGGCCCTTGAACCTTATTTCGGTATTTTTATCACTATATGAATGTTATCGCAAGTTCTTTTCCAGGGTTGCGCCGTATCTTCACGGCCGCATGTTGCCTGGCCGCCGGAAGCACTGCGGTCGACGACCAGTTTTGATGGCTTCCTTCCCACGTCCAAACTGCTCTCATTGGCGGACTCTCCAAACCCGCCATTTGCCGACCATTAGGTGACGACAGCAAATTACCATTACACTTGGGAGCCAATACCTTTGTTCGACGAACTAGATGAGACGCACAGAAACATACAAAGACATTTGCCGGCAACCGAGCAAGCGGGATGGATTTATACCAGATATTGATGGGGGCAATGGAGATATCCAATAGATGGGGATAATTATAGCACATCACCACCATCCGGATAATAATCCTAGGCGCCTGGAGTCCAGCCGATTCGCGGCAGCTCACGAGTGGGCCAGTTTGCCTCTTTTTTTTCATTTACATCTCGATGGCTACTGGATACTGGACGTGGGCGAATCAAGCTTTATATCTCGGACCAGCATGAGAGGCGAACAAGACAACTGCCGATCCAGACCATCGAGGGAGGACACTGGCAGATTGGGTAGATACCAGTGGGCAGTCTCGAACCGAGTTATAAGAGACGCTTCTGTGACATTTCTCTGCCTTCCTTGTCTGTTTCTGCAAAACTCTCCCCCATAGATTTCCATCAAGACCGCCGTCTCAGCAAACAGGATGAAACCTCTTTCCCGCAACCTCGCCGTCGCGGCGCTTGCCGTCCCCGGTGTCCACGCCGGCCTCCGCTTCCCTTGCTCAACCCTGACGATTCAGCGCCTTGACCCCGTCGTCCAGCCTGGTGCGGTCCCCGCCGCCCATGTCCACCACATCGTAGGCGGCAACGCCTTTAACGCCACCATGGAAGGCGACGTCGGCGAGCGCGCCACCTGCACTACGTGCCAGATGTCTGAGGACTTCTCCAACTACTGGACTGCGGCGCTCTACTTCAAGCACCCCACCAACGGCTCATACCACCGCGTTCCTATTCTTCCCGTCCAACCCTTGTTGGGTGGCTCTCAGGGCGCCCAAGGCGGCCTTACTGTCTACTACACCCAGTTCGATCTGAGCAGGGACAACCTCAAGCAGCAGGCGGTCAAAGCCTTCCAGCCCGGATTCCGCATGACGGTTGGCAGCCCGACGGCCTCCAACAAGCCTCGTGTTGGGTTGAGGTATCAGTGTCTCAGCGGCCAGAGCCGCGGTGCTGAGATGTCGGACTTCCCGACCAAGCCCTGCTCGGGCGGCATCTTTACCACTCATCATTTCCCCGCGTAAGACCCATTTTTTTCTCTCTATCTTCTTGTTTGTTGTCATGATGGTTTCACAAGTCCTGACAAAAAGATTCTTTGTTTATGATTTAGCTGCTGGGACGGCAAGAACCTCGACTCGCCCGACCATCAGTCGCACATGTACAACACCATCACCAGCGATGGCTTCCTCAACGCCCCCAAGTGCCCTGCCTCCCATCCCGTCCGGATGCCGCAGGTCGCGTACGAGACCGTCTGGGACACCAGCAAGTTCAACAGCCTGTGGCCTTCTGGAGCTCCCAACCCGTTCGTGTGGAGCTTTGAGGGAACCAGCGGGTACGGCACCCACGCCGACTACATGTTCGGCTGGAAGGGAGACAGTCTGCAGAGGGCCATGGACAAGTCCGAGTGCTTCTACGACGGGTGCGGCAGCATCAAGAAGCAGGCCATGGCCGTGGCGAACCAGTGCGCCATCAAGGAGACCGTCAGAGAGGAGACGGTCGGGTGGTTGGCCAAGTTGCCTGGCATGTAAGAGATACATACCTATGCAGCAGATGGAGTTGGAGCGCTGGGTGATTCTTGAGAGTCACGGTTACGTAAGAATGGAGGATCATGTTTTGGATTGTGTGATGTAAAATGCTGTCAGTCTTTACTGTGAAGCTCGATATAAAGTTGCACCGCCTCAGATGAGCGATTGAGATTGAATGTGACGCGCTAGCGGTGCTGTGCCGCCCCAAATAGTTCCGAGAGATGATTGGTCAACGACCACCACAATTCCATGGTCAGCCCCTGACGGACCTCTAGGCTCTGCACTGCCTCCAGGCTGTTGCTATTTTGTGTGTTACCCCGATCCGATGAGGCTGGACGCAGAATCCCGCCCAGCCCTTCCACCACTGACGCATAAGCGGGCTAACCTGAGCTCCGACTGGCTGCGATATTGAGAGTGTTGAGCCACCACCCGACAACAGACACTTTTCTGAACTCGTAATGTGATGCAGCCATCGGGATGGAAAGAAAACTCTGCGTGGAATCGGCGATAACTTGGCCCGATGACACATGGGAATATCCTGGCAGGGTTGGTTATGGACCAGGTATCTGCGAGGAAACAATAAGAAGGGACCGTGTTATACCACTTCCTTCCTTCCCCCCTCTTCAACTCCCAACCTTCGTTTTCGGCTTGCAGCTCTTCAGTTAGTCTTCGCTCGCTACTTACACTCATTGATTTCTCGAGTACTTCTGCTCCTCTCCATCACCAACATGGTCCTGTTCAAAGCCCTCACACTCTTTCCTCTCGCGGTGGGCGCATTTGCCCTTGCTCATGAGCCTCTGGGCAAGAGGTCTTCACTTGATGCCCGGCAGGGTTGCACGCGGGACGGATGGATTCCGGCTTGCCCAGGTAGATAGATATTCATCTTCTCAATCCAATCAATTTTGCACGAGGTTTTAACCTAGACCCTACACAGGAGTCTTCAAATGCGTTCCTCCGGGGGCAATCTGCTGCTCCGACGGCGTCACGTACGCGATGCCACCCCGCGAATGTCCATCGGGACAAACACCCCTGGCAACCGCTCCTCTTTCGCTGTCCACTGCCTCCCTCTCTCCGCCATTGTCAGAGACGGAGACAGAGACCATCTCCATTTCCGTCGAGCCTACAACAGTCACGGAAGCGCCCACTACGGAGCCCACGGAAACGGCCACCATTACCGACGAGGTTACTGAAACCGGCACGGAGTCAGCGACAGAAACAGAAGACCCAGCCACCATTACTATTTCCCTTGAGACAGAGACGGGATTGGTGACTGTCGAGCCGATGCCGACCCCGCCTTTTAGTGAGGATGTGGGCACGGCGAGCTGGACTGTGTCGAGCACGCCTGGATTGAACGGTACTGTTACCGTTGTTGGACCAAGTGCGACGGCTACCGGGGTGGTTACCGCCGGTGCAGGGAAGCTGAGAGGGATTGTGGGGGCTGGGCTGGTGGGCTTGGGTGTTGGTGTTGTTGTTTTGCTTTAAGGTTATATTGTCTATCAAGGGGGCACTATTGAAGAAGAGATTTGTGTCGTTACCTTTTGTCTATTTTTTTTTTCTTTTTTCTTTTTATATGGTCACAAATGCAAATCACAGATTCACAAGGTAACAGAAAAAGGTTGCGGGCTGCATGAGCTACATATGTGGACCAGCCAATTCCCATCTCAATTGTCTATATAATCCCTTTCAACAAAGTAGATACTTCCAAGTCAAAGCACCTGTCCCTGAGTGTATTTACTCAGGATCATGAATGCACGAGACGTTTGAGCCGTGTTGTTCACTTACCGCTTGTGTATCGGGGAACTAGAAATCCTTCAACCCCCTGCAAGATGTTGGCGGAAACTGCTTGACGGTTCCGATTTACTCTCTGCGACTTGTTTCCCTTGGGTGCCGCCTGCTTTTTTAGAAGTGTTCTTTGTCATAGTCAGCCAGGCGCACGGATACTCGTGGTGTGTAGACACGCTATTGACTTACTGTCCGTTGCGAAGAAGACGTTGCTGGATGACTGGGTGGTCTTGATTGTTGAGTCGGCGATGGCAAGCTATAAGCGCCTGGAAGCTGGCGAGAAGATTGAGGAGGTTAGGTTGATGCCCAGGTGCTTTGTGTCACCGCGCCCCGTAGAACCAGTCACAGTTCACAACTGGTTGGGTTAATTGTCACTAGACAGCTGCAAAAAGAACGAGCATAAATGTACATGGCCATTCCATCATGATAGCTAGGTAATCTTGTCAAGATCAATTACGTGTCGACTTCCATCTTTTACACCCATATTTGCCACTCACTAGCCGTTCATCACAGCTTTCTCTACTTACTTGCCTAAAAATCCCCATCCTCGTGCAACTTCAAGATGGGCTTGGGATTAACAACCACGTCCCAAAGAGATCCCCTTCCATCCGTTCTGGCCTTCTCATCTTCCCGTCTAAAGAACTCCTCGGCCGTCCTGATCCTCCCAGGATGAATCTCATCCAACAAGGCATAATCCCTCCTCGCCGGACCATCATTCCCTCCACTGGCCCTCCACAAATTCCAAAACCCTCCAAAGTTCTCCCTGATAGTCATGACGCCGGGGGCATCCGCCGACTCAATGGTATACCCACACGGTTTGGATCCAACCGCCTGCCACTCCGGACTGGAAAAGAACGTCTCCACGTCCACGTCCACAAACCTCGCCTTCTTCCCGGTCACTTTGGTAAAAGCCTCAGCCATCTCGGAGTAGTGGATATGACCAACCGCCACAGCCAGATCCATCCCGTCCGCTCTTTGGGGATTATCAAACAGCCAACGGACATAATGAGCGCAATCATCCAGCGACACGTGCGGAACGGCACCGTTAGGCCCCAGAGGCAGATACCAAGCCAGCGTGCCATCTTCTGCTACCTTGGGCGTCATGGGCGTGCTAGAGCCGATGGCCATCTCAATGTACGGGCCGGTAGTGAACAGCGCCGCGCCCGCGGTTGTTGCCTTCTTTTCCTTGTTGCGGTCAAGAATCCACTGTCCCGCGCGGCCTTTTCCGTCGTAGTGGCCGCAGCGCATCTTGGGATCCCATCCCGAGTTTTTGTAGCCGTAGTCGAGATTGCCGTGGACGTAGAATTGGACCCCGGCTTCGAGGGCGAGTTCGTAGCAGCGGATCGTGTAGAAGATCTCGAGGGACTCGCCGGTTGCGAAGCCGTCGATGTTGACGAAGGCGCCCCAGCAGCCGGAGAGGGCGGAGCGGAGGTCGGATTCGGAGGAGAAGGAGCCCTTGAGGAGGGTTACGGAGTTGGGGAAGGCGGAGAGGATGGATTGGGCGCGGGCTGAGGTGGGGTCTCGGGTGAGGACGGAGACGGTGTAAGGGGATGGGGAGCCGGAGGGCGAGGGGGAAAGGAGGCCTCGGATGACGGGAAGGCCTTGGGCGCCGGTACCGCCGATGATGAGAATCTTTTTTGTGGGAGAGTCAGACATAATGTCAGTTGGGTTGGATAACGAGACTAGCGGAAAAAGCTGCAGAAATGTTTGTCCAAGCTGAATCTTGTACTTATACAAGTTTACCTGCGGCTTTCTATTTGTAATCCGTCAGTTCTCAGTCCTCCTCAGCTACAGAGAATATGGTATTCATTCTATCCGCTGCGTGCCGTACCCCGGTTCCGGTTTATATTGACTAATGGAGTCCGGAGGTGAAGTTGCACCGTGCAATGCTTCATATGTGCGGATTAGTGATCAGCAAGTATTGCTTGACAAAGGGGTATTGACAAACTTGCAACATGAGAATTAGCGCCGAACTTGGCTTCTCATGATCATTAATCATGTTTCCTAGTTGCGCCCTTCAATTGCAAGCCGAGGATACGTAAGATGTTGCTGCTACCGATGTCTGGTCCTGGCCACGGTGTCTGAACCTAAATACTGCAGGCCCCCCATCCGGACCGACATCATGTGAGATCAACGAGAGAAATGATTTTGTATCAAGGTCAGTTGAGAAAGCAATGATAGTAAAATTGAAACCTATTTGCAACTAAATATGGATTTAACTGGGTTGTCTTTGTAAACCGTTTTTTTTTTTCAAAAAAAAAGAAAAGAAAAAGAAAAAGAAAAGAAAAAAAACGGAACCCCAATATCCCTTCTCTGCTCGGGTTTTCTCTTTTCTCTCATCTTGTCTCTTGAATTCAAATACAAGAATGATGCTGACAAACACGCTTCTAATCCTCATAGCACTTCCGCAGCAAAGCCCGTTCCAATGTTGGATCGTGAGGCGGATGTGGCTCAGGATAGGAATATAAATAGTCGAAAGTAGCATCGTACCTTGGTATGCTCTGGTCTTCCCACCCGCCACGTCCCTTCTCCGCAATTGATTCCAGCAAAGTCTCGACACGTTCGAAGCACTCCTCCCTCCGAAACGCTAGCGGCCACCCATACTCCCGATAAATCTGCTTCAAGTACTGAACATCTAAGACCGTGGGAAACTCTTCTTCCTGGGCCAAGACGTCCTCCTCTGCAATCTTTTCCTTTGCCTCTGTGAATTCGTCGAGCCGTCCCTTGATCTCAAGGTCGAGGGCGACTTTCCCAGGAAATGGAATCAGTTCCAGATTTCTGTACCGTTCCTTGTACTCTGCAAATCTTTCCTCGACATTCATGACCAATGGGCCGTTGCTTCTGATGTATTCGATATACAGGCAACCCTCCAAGGGACACAGGAAGAGATTGACACCATTGGATTCGTATCCCAGGGCGATTGGGAATACATGACTGGGATCGAGCACATCCTCGTGGCCCCAGAACTCGGTATCGTCCTTCATGTAACTCCAGGTGTCTAAGAGGTCATTTGGATCGACACTTGTGTAATCAATCAGTTCTGACTTGTAGTCGATTGGGCAGTTGCTTGGTTTGAAGTAGGGAAGATGACGCATGACTTCAAAGGCGAAATCGGTAACGCGCTCGCCGACCATGTCTCGTGGGAGTTTCCATCCCTCTGGAGGGGGAATCTTGAGGTTTTCTCGGTCGTAATGCAGGGTTGCGAGGAATTTGTAGAAGTCGATGAAGATGGCACCAAGCTCCTGGGCTGTGTAGGGCGGATCGTCTTCCTCTTCCTCCTCCTCGTCGTATTCTTGGTCGTATTGCTCCTCTTCTACCTCATCCTCTGGATCAATTGGGTCAGAATTTCGGTCAGTGGGTGTCTGGTCTCTTGAGATCCCTCATCAGATTGTTGGGAGTGTATATGGTAATGGCATCCGTCTGCCATGGTGACAAGGGTGATGGGTTTCAACGGATTGGTGATTGCGCGAACGAGGAAGACTGAAGGAACTGCTTATTGATATATCCCAGATGACGCAGAGATATGGCATTCAGATAGGAATTGAGCGCGCCTAGGACGCCGAGATGCGGCAATAAGCTGCGCCCAGGCCAGGCAGAGCAGGCAGCACCATCGCATCTCCGACCTCCCCGTGATGCCCTCATCCCATCTTGAACTCAACAAGATTCTCCTCAAAATTCTCCCGGACATTATGTCCAAGATGGCGCCAAACCAACATCTCCCCGCATCCAATCTTGTCCCTTCCAGTCACCGGTCCGCAACCCCGCTTCCTCCGAATATTTGATCCGACCCCTTGCATTCTCTAACGATTGCCGGCGGTGTGGGTCCAACAGAACGCCTCCAGAAAGCAGTTGGCACTTGACTTTGACAGTTTATTGGACATTTGTGTGGTCCCAAAAGGGGGTTCGTCCCAACCGGGAATGTGACAATACCACACACCACACCACCACACCACCACAACGTCCACTCCCTGTTGGTCGGCATTTACCCGCACTTTGTCATTCCTTTGTCAGGGAAGTTAAAAACGCACACTGACGTTACACTCTGCACCGGGACGAGTGTGTTGAATAATTAAACGATTGTTGACCCACAGACCCGGTTTCCCCCACATGCTGGTGTAGATGAACTTCACACACACGCAATTGTAAAATAAATGCACGGCCCAGGTGTTTGGGAAAGAGAGTGAGCCTCATTCGATGAGTTAATTAGGAACCCTTTCACGATGGGCAGCATACCCGACCAGCAGCAGCCGCCGCTTCAAGTCAAAACCGACCTCCTCATCGTAGGAGCAGGTCCGGCAGGCGCTTCGTTGGCCTGCTTCCTTGCTTCTCATGGTCGGTCTTTCAACATGTTCACTTCTAATTGATGACTAACCGTGCCCTCGTCTCCAGGCCTGAAAGGCATCATCATCTCTTCCGCCCCGGGAACGGCTACAACCCCCCGCGCGCACATAACCAACCAGGCCGGGCTAGAATGCCTCCGCGACATCAACCTCGAATCCGCCTGTCTCTCCGTGGCAACACCGTCCCACAACATGCGTCACACCCGCTGGTGTCGCTCAATGGCGGGCGAAGAGTTCGCTCGCGTGCACTCGTGGGGCCATGATCCCCTTTACAAGGGCGCGTACGAAGCCGCGTCCCCTTGTAAACACGTTGATCTGCCTCAGACTCTGTTGGAGCCCATCCTCACCAAACGAGCGGTTGATGACGGGTGGATCTTGAGATTTAACACCACTTTTCTGCGTATTTTATATCGGGACGAGGACAAGGTGGTGAGCGAGGTGCAGGATGCGGTTACGGGGATTCGGTATGCGATTGAGTCGAGGTTCCTGTTTGGCTGTGACGGCGCGAGAAGTCAGGTCGTGCGGGAGTTGGGCATCCCGTTGGTCAAGAAGCCCGGGCAGGGGTTGGCGTTGAATGTGTTGGTGAAGGCGGATCTGAGTCATTTGATGGAGAGTCGGGTCGGGAATCTGCATTGGGTTTTCCGGCCGGAAGAGGATGAGACGAAAAGCCCGGCGTGGGGGTGGGCTGCGGTGGTGAGGATGGTCAGAGCCTGGAACGAGTGGATGTTCATCTTCCTGCCGAGGCCGGGGAGTGACTTGAAGGGACAGGACATGGAAGCTACAAATGCCGAGTATTTGGCAAGAGTAAACGAGTTTATTGGCGACGAGAGCGTGAAGGCTGAGATTGTGAATGTTGGGAAGTGGTGGATTCATGAGACTGTTGCCGAGAGGTATCAGGATGGGAACGTGTAAGTGGTGTTTTTCTACCCGAGAAATTCTTGCCTGACCAGCTCGCTATCTAGGTTCTGTCTCGG
Source organism: Cladorrhinum sp. PSN332 (assembly GCA_033297175.1). NCBI lineage: Eukaryota > Fungi > Ascomycota > Sordariomycetes > Sordariales > Podosporaceae > Cladorrhinum > Cladorrhinum sp. PSN332. Next base: position 49,827 of record MU858831.1, on the reverse strand, counting down.
CGACGCAGTCCACCGCCATCCTCCGTTCAACGGCCTCGGATCGAACACCTGCATCCAGGACGCGTTCAACCTCGCGTGGAAAATCGCACATGTCACGTCCGGCAAGGCCGGGCCCAAGCTGTTATCCTCGTACACTGTTGAGCGCCAACCCGTGGGAGTAAACATCATCACGCGGGCGAACCAAGGCCTGCGGGACCATATTCCCTGGCAGGAAGTTCTGGGAATGCTCGAGCCGGACTTGGAAAAGCGTGGTCGGATCCTGGCAGAATTTGACGACCCGGGCCCAAAAGGACAAAAGAGACGGCAACAGTTTCGAGACGCCATTCAGGGAACCACAACCGAATTCCATGGTTTGGGTATCGAGATGAACCAGATTTATGTCTCGGACGCTGTTTATCTTGACGACCAAGGAGACGGACCGCTTACCCCCGAGGACAAAGTCCGCACTCATGTCATTACGACGTATCCGGGCCGGAGGCTACCGCATGTGTGGTTGAACTCGCGGGTTCCCGGAAAGCAGCTTAGTACAATTGATCTGGCAGGCCGTGGCCGATTCTGCTTGCTTGTCGGTGCCGGAGGGGCTTCGGCCTGGAAGCAAGCTGCCGAGCTGGTAGGGGACAAACTCGGTATCGATATTGCAAGTCACTCAATCGGCTGGAAACAGGATTACGAAGATGTCTATTTTGACTGGGCGAAAAAGAGCCAGGTCGGTGAGGATGGCTGCGTGCTAGTAAGGCCGGACAGATTTGTGGCTTGGAGATGCAAAGCAATGGTTCCTGGCCCGTGCAAAAGACTGGAGGAGGTTTTGAGAAAGATTTTGAATCGTTAAAAAACATGAATCCTCTACTCGTTGGACCAATCGATATCAGGCCACACGGCTTTACAGTAGGGCTCATTCGTGGGAGTCAAGCATTTCCCTTCCACTCTGTAATATTCCTTCTTGTCCTCCAGGTAGTTAATCTTCCCAATGATTCGCTCAATCGTTGGAGTTTTAATGTCATTCTTCTCAGCCCTTGCCTTGAGATAACCGAGGATAAACTTGATTTCCGTCGGGCACCCTCGCTGGGCGTCCTGCAGCATCGAGCTTTTGTTTTGCCCTGTCCTCGTGGCGACCGAGTGAACAGTTTCGAAGAGTTTGTCATCCTCGAACTCGCGTAGCTGCATGTCATTTATCGTTCCAAACAGGACCGTGCGGAGCACGGGGCCTATCTCTTTAGAAATGAGATCCTTTGCCACTTGTACCCGTTGCTCGGTGCTGAAGAGGAGGCCGTTTCGGCATCCGAAGATTGCCGTGAGCGGGTTGATGACGGCATTGACAGCCAGCTTGCGGAGTCTTTCAACGTAGATCTCGTTGGGGCTTAGAATAAGAGGCAAGAGTTCCGTCGACTTGGACAAGGCGTTGAGAAGGGTGCTGTTCTCGATTTGCGGCACGCTGGTATTTCGGAGCGACACGGCAATTTGGCCAACTTTGAGCGGTCCCTGACCAGCTTGAATGACGGTGAAAGCCTTGCCGGAATTGTTGTAAACGCCTGCAGAGCAGATTCCGGCATAATATTTCGGGCGCCAAAGTTTATCACGCGGGAATAGTTCCTTCGAGATCCAGTCCGAAGCGCCCATGCCGTTCTGGAGAAACAAGATGTTGGTCTCGTGATTCAATCGGTCTTTTATGGGCTTCAATGCGAGGACGGTGCTGTTTCCCTTGGTAGCCACAATCAAGTTCCTGATGGGGAGGCCGCGGGATTTTTTGCCCCGGTAGAGTTCAAGGATGTCAAACCCGCTCTGAAAGTCTGGTTCGCCATCTTTGACCAACGTGATGCCGCCGCCTTCTTTCCTCCAGCTTTCAAGCATAGGTTCGGGCTTGTGGAACAGGAGCGAGACTCGGATATCTGGATTGAATTTCCGGAGGGAATGTGCGACATATTTTCCGACATTTCCCAGACCAACAATGTGGATCGTGTTTGTGTTGTCCATGCCGACGTCGTTTGAACCGGATCCTGAAGCCATTCGGATACTGTTGTTGATTGGTTGTGGGCGTCGTATTGCCTGGATTGGGCGACGATTGACTCGAAGGAGCACGTTTCTGACCATTTTGGAACCAAGTCTGCAGTTGCGCACCACAGGAGGCCGAGCGTGGGAACCTTGTTTCTTTTGAAGTTACAGCAAGTTTGGTTGTTGCGCAATGCCAAGTGAGGAATTGCAGTGGCGGCCAGAAGAGAAAAAAAATCGCATGTAATATTACGGTATTACTATATCATAGCCGTCATAGCCGGTGTAATATTACCCATCAATGGCCACACTCACTGGCTTGACAGAAGCAGCAGAGACAGCCAACGTACCGATAACCGAAACCACGGCGGCAACCAAGAATGGCATGCCCGACCAAGCGTCACCGAGTTTCAGTCCCCAAGTAAAAGCAGCAGCCAGCAGAGGTGAGCCGGCAAGAAACCCAGCCTGCATAAACACCGAAAGTGCCGTAAACGCTGTGCCGCGCTGCTTCTCATCAACAGTACTGGCCAATAGGCTCCGGGTTGTCGCCGTGTACGCAAATCCAACCGCAAAGATGACTTGACCGGCAAAAAGTGGGAGCCACGAGTTGGAAAGAAAGAGTGTTGCTGCACCAAGGGACAAGAAGACGCCCGAAGCTTGTGCAATTCTCTTGTCTTTGAGGCTCTCGTGGAGGTTGAAGCGGACGAGAAGGAAACTCGAGAGGAGAGGAAGCAGAACTGCCAGGACCAACAATCCGACTCCCGCTCTGACTGAAAGCAGGATTGAGGCCTAAAATTATGCTTGTCAGCATACGGGTAGGTACAACGTGAAGAACCTGGGACGCTGGGAACGACGACATACCTCACCGATTGTCCAGCCCAATTGCTTGGACGCATACTGAAGCAACAAAGAGCTGTCAGACATGATGGACAAACTGAAGCAAAATGTCGACACCAACACAAGCGCCGCACTCGTGTTTCTGAAAAACGCCTGAGCCAGTTCCCTCCCTTTCACCCCCAGCTCCCGAAGATGGGACCACACACCATTCTTTCCAGAAGAGGAAGAAGTCTGTTCTTCTTCGTCTCCCGTTGGTTTTGTCTCGGGAACAAACACCAAGCCCAGCGCCAACCCCAACAAACCCAACGCGCTCGTCAAAAACATGGGCACCCACGGACTAATCCAGTCCATCAGCGCCGCACCAACAGGCACAAAAACCAGCTGGCTCAACAAAGTAGACGACGCCAAGATGGAGAAAGCAGCCGTCCTCTGCTCGGCCGGACAGACATCAGCCAGCTGAGCAAACACCATACTCGACAGCGTCGCCCCGCCGGCACCTATAACCTGCCACCACCCGCCAATCCACACCGCATACAACGGGAAAACATTCGGGAACCAATCTGAAAAGAACAATCAGTCACGTCATTAGCCAAAATTCACACAGCACATGAAACATTCCAAATCTGTAATATACCGCCTTTACAAAAGTTGGAAAAAAAAAAAAAAAAAAAAAAAAAAAAAAAAAAAAAAAAAAAAAAAAACAAAAAAACCCAACAAACCCCCAAAAAAAAACAAACACCACCCACACCAAACAAAATAAACAACCCA
>MU858831.1:0-46226 GCA_033297175.1 Cladorrhinum sp. PSN332 | reverse complement strand
TTTTTTTCACAAAAAAAAACAAAAAATAAAATTTTTTTTTAAATAAAAAAAACAAAAACATTCAAAAAAAAAAAAAAAAAAACAAATAAAAAAAAATTTTTAAAAAAAAAAAAAAAAAAAAAAAAAAAAAAAAAAAAAAAAACTCACAAACCAATCTCACCCAACTATCCGCCAAAATCAATCCAACAACAGCAATCAGCATCACCTTCTTCCTCCCCCCAACAACCCTATCCGCCCACATCCCAAACGGCACCGCAAGCAAAATACCAGGCAGCGTCTCCGACACGTCCTTCCACCCGTTGATAAACGCCACCCGGCTTTGGATCTGCTCAATCTTGCACGGATGGTCAACGCCTCCTCCTCCAATCATCATCGTCTGCTGCATCATCGTAACAACAACTGCACCCCCATCATGATTCTGACGCTCGTAGTACTGCCGACAAACAATTGACTCCAAAATCGCAGTCTGCGGTGCAAGACTCAAGGAGTTTCCAATGTCAAGCAGGAAAACCACTCCTGCCGACGTGAGAATGGTGAGCAGGATGCTGCCGACTGTCCGCGATTGCGAGGTTGTTGCGGGAAGTGGTAATGACTCGACTGGCGGCAGCAGAGCAGTCCTCTCCGTATCGGAGTTTTGGATTGGTCTTTCGGTCATTTTTTATGGTTGTTTTTTTTGGTAGAAAACTTGTTGAGTCTACCAAGTCAGAGCAGTGGTGAAGCACTGGATGGGTACAATAGTATGTGCGGATAAAAGGCGTTTTGGTCTTTGCCTTGGCACGAAAGAAAAGTTGTTACATGGTGTCCCTGATTGGCGATGATCAGCAGCACGATTACGCGTGCCAACTCGTCAACGCCGCATATGCACTGCAACATAAAATAACATGAGCCATCATCATCATCATCATCATCATCTCGACGCGTCAATTCCGCGTTTGCCGACACTCTAACCCGATTTTCACCTGTCAACCTCGAGACATGACGAGAACCACATATAATCGGGTAATAATTGATCAGAAAAAAACCGATATTGACAATGCAAAAGAACCCGCTGAATGGGACCTAAACTCCACGCAATGTGTAGTAACTGGTCAGATGACCCACAACCTGCTCATCCCAGGAAGCTATGGATGATGTTTAGGCGTCCAAGGGTTTCTGGCCCCAAGCAGCTCCCCTACATACCGTCAGCATCCGAACGCCCCACACCAAAAGGAGGAAAACTTACCAAATGCAGTAGCTATGCCACGCCTTATTCTTCAGTCCAGCCCTCACTTGGGCCAAGAAAGCGTGCACGTTCTCGATATTCCACCCCAGTACGCGAGTCAGGATAAACAATCCAAACCCTTCGATGCCCATCTCCAGCATGAGCTGATTGAACTGCCCGACATCCTTCCACTTCTTTTCGGCCGGCCAGCTCCCCACGGGCGTCTTGATGATCTTGTTCTGCACATTATTGAACCCTGCATTCTTCAACCAGCCCACAAACTCATCGTCCTCTACAATCTCAAAAGACTGACCCATCTTCTCCCCCGCCTCGCCGAATAGCTCCTTCCAAGTCTTGAAGACAGTATCTTTCGGCAGACTGCCATCATCACTGTAAACACCGGCAGTGCAATCCATGTGTTCGATCCAGCCCCCAGGCTTGAGCACGCGGTAGGCTTCACGATAAACCGCATCCCAGTCCTTGAAGCACCCAATCATGTAGCGAATGTGAACGTAGTCAAAGCTGTTATCAGGGAAGGTCAGGGATTTGGAAGCATCGTCGAGCTCAAACTTGCAGTTTGGTGGGACCCATGTTGGCTGGATGGGTGACAGGTCGATGCCAGTTACTTGGCAGTCGGGAAACTCGTCAGCAAAGTCAATGGCCCAGATACCTGTGCCAGTGCCGATATCAAGTGCCTTCTGAGGCTTGTCGAGCGGTGCGAGGTACAGCTTATTGTCGAGGGCAATGGTAAGAAGGTGGTGGCTGTGGAGGTCAGCAACCAGTATGATCGCGAAAGGAGAAAAGAAAGTGATTTACTTGATGTCCAGCTGCTCATTTTGCGCCGCGTCATTGGGAGCCCAGTACTCGCCCTCGGTCTCGAAGTTGTGGTAGGTTCTACCATGAATCTTGCGGTACTCTAATATCGTAGAGCTGATTGATGCTGTAGAAAGGGCACTGCAGGTAGACGCTCGGTTAGTAAGGGCCGTAGAAAACGCTTTCAGGGCAAACAGTATAGTCCTACTTGTCATCGCCGAGGGCCGAGTCCTTGTCGTCGTCATCGTCGTCCTCCGGAGCCCGGTAACGTGGATGCGGGTCCTGAAAGATTGTTGAAGTTTTTCGTCAGTTCAGTGTCTAGGCAAGCGAATTATTCTGGAAACGCCATGATGTCTTACAACGGCGATCGTTGCGCTAGCGGCAGGTGCTGAAGCGTTCGGCTCCGTTACCGGGGCGGGTGGAGATGCCGGAGCCGTTGTTGAGGTAGGTCCGGCCATGTTTTGTAGTGCAAGGCGGTGAGACACTCGAAAATAGCCGGTGTTTGGTTTCAAAAGACGGAGTACAGGAAAATCCCAAGATTTGTGTCCACGGCGGGCGGAGAAAGTCCGAAGCCTCTTGATAAATGTCTGCTGAACTCCCGACCCCCACCGCAGAATCCCTGCACGCCTCACCTCATCCCGACTAGGGCTTCATTAGGGCTGCAACAGTCAGTCTTGGGCGTCAGGGGTTCCAATGCTCTTCTCAGCAACGAGACGAGGGCTATTACCTAAGGCACCTCCGAGTGTGGTGGCACCGCATCTCACTCATAGATTAGATGGACCGACTTTGCGCAGCAACTTAGTCTACTTGCAACTGTTATCAAGTGATTAGTGTGGTCAACCCTGACAGGGGTTCTTGGGCCCTTGAACATACCACTTCATGACAACTTCACGATAACTCCAAGCGAAGAAGATGAAAGGAGTGGTCGTGAGTAAATAATTCGCCGAAACAAGTTAGACTGTTACTCCAATACGGAAATTGGAATTGTGATCCAGACTCCAACCCGAAGGAAGCAGGCTCCAATGTGGCGTCCAATGACATGCGGTATTGGAATCCTGAGCACCAGTTGATGGCTGCAGGTCCCCCTTCGAGGCAGAATGCCCGACTTGCAAATGAGCTGAAGCTGCTGGATAAGACTTGAGCGGGGTAAAGGACAGGCGACAACTTCACCACCAATGTTGACGTTTGAAAGCCAGATTTACTCCGAGCACTGGCTGGAAGTCGTTAGTGAAAACCAAATCCAATCCCTGAGTTGTTGACAACGATGTTTTTGAATAAGAAGACGCGCAAAAATGACACCAAAAACCTCCCTCCAACGCCAGAACCTCCTCAAGCGGCAGATAGGGCACACTCACCGGGAGGTGTTCCCCTCTCGCTGTCTGGCCTGCCTTCCCTCCTGCGGTCGGCTTCGCTGAGGCAATACTCGAGCGAAACCGATGAGCTGCAAGATTTAAGACAAGAAAACGCCCGCCTGCAGCGAATGATGCAAGATGTACGCAACTTACATTATCGGTCTGAGCATCAGCTTGGGGTCCTAGAGGCGGAGCACAAGGCACTGATAGCCAGCCATGCTAAGGAGATTGAAAACAATCGAGATGTCATGGAGGAGATGAGACTTAGAGAAAGTCGCACGGCGACTGCACTGGTAGAGAAGCACAACAGTGAACTGCTGACCAAGGAGCAAGAGCTCAAAGCAAAGAGCGCCGAGATGGAAAAAGTGTCATCTCATAATTACCACACGGCTCAGTGGTGGCTGCAGCAATCTGAACGGATGAAGGGCAGGATAATGGACTTGGAAGATCAGTTAAAGGATAAAGAGGAAAAGCTCAAGGCGGCCGATGAGCTAAGAGACAACATGACTACGGAGTTGCAAGCCTCGGAACAGAAGGCCAAAGATGAACAGGAGGTGGCGGAGAAGGAATTTGGGAAGCAACGCCGGGAACTTGCAGCCCAGCATGAACGAGAGAAGACAATCTTGGCAATTCAGCTGGACGAAACCCAACACAAGCTTGACGAGCTGACTGTCGCTCATCGAGCGGAGATTGAGCGTCGAGACCAGATTGAAGGATCCGAAATCGTGCAACTTCGAGAACGAATGCGGAAACTTGAAGCTGAGCTGGAAGAGACAAATGTTGCACATGCAGGTGAACGGGAAAGCAAGCGCCAGGAGTACCGGTTGTCTCTTGCCGCGCAGAAACAGTTGTATGAGTCATCCATCAAGGAACGAGAGGCCCGGCATGACGGTGAGATGGCCGGTGTGCAGGCTCAGCTGAATGAAAGAGTGTTGGAGCTCGAGCAAGAACTGATGAGCAAGCCTGATGATTTCCGGCTGGGACTGGATGGAAGTCTGAAAACCAAGTATGGCTCGCTGAAGCTGATCATTGAGACGATCACCAGCCCGTGGAATCTGGGAACTCGGGCTGGGGCGGACAAGCTTGAGAAGATGGACCAGACTGGATTCTTGGAGCGTGCAGGCCAAGACCAATGGCACTTTCTCCTCCGGAGTATGGTCTGGGCTAGAATTCTGGATGGCTTCTTCTCGGCACCATATGGGTTTGGTGCCTTGGGATCTGGAGAAGACGGGCGTTCGTTGTTGGGCGTCTATAAGACCTGGAAAATGCTGTTGGATGGGAACGGGGAGGGACACGCAAATGGTAAGTTGATGTTTGAGCCTGAGAGAATGTGTCAGTTGGAGGCTAACTTGAAGACAGGACAGGAGAATTTTGAGTTGTTTTACCAGGACAAATACGCCAATGCCTGGCGTTCGGCGACCTTCCAGTCGTTGTTATCCGCCATTGAGGCAGCCAAGTTACGAGACAAAACACTCCAAGACGACAAAGATGGAAGGAAAGACATAGCTACGGTATTCGCCGATAACAGTAGCAGAGTGAGGGAGGGTGTCGTTGAGGTGATTTCCTATTTCTGTGCAGACGGCATCAGCGAAGAAATAAGGGATCAGGTGGCCACGGCGGTGCAACAGGCGAGCGAGTTGTCCGTGGCGTTTGGGGCACATCGAGCAAAGGTGTGTTTCGGGATCCCAAACTTTGGTGACGTTATTGAGATCGGAGCCGAATTTGTCGATTGCCAGGATGGTGACCTGAAGAGAGGGAAACTGGAGACGGTCGAATTGGCCGTGGCTCCTGCATTGTTCATGATCGGGGATGGAAGGAGTGATTTAACCAGTGTTTTATTTGTGCAGCATGGTGAGATATACCCGGTCTTTCAGAATGAGTAGGTACATAGATAGAATCTCAAGTAGTATAATCCGTATTTCTGCCATGTTCAGTGTTTCGAGTGTCTACCCCGCGCTTGGCACATCTTCTGTCGGAAGTGCCCCACCTCCCCCACCTCCCCCACTAAATCCACATCACCCCAGCGCCAGCTCCAGAATCTCCAAAATTTGGTCTTCCTCTGTGATGGCCACTGGGTTGGTGGAAATGCATCGATCCGTCATGGAATTTTTGGAAAGTCCTTTCAACTTGTCTCTTCCCACTCCAACATCCTTGAGGCTACCGGGCAACTTCAACTCGGCAACAAACGCGGCAACGACATCTCCAGCCGTGGCTTCTTGGCGCGACAGGCCCCTCGCCTCCAGCGCCTTTGCGACTGTCGCGTCTCCCCAGAACGCGTCCAGCACCTTCGCCTGCCTCTCTTCCACCCATTTTTCCTCTGCGCCTTGATTGCTCAAATTCCACGCAAAACGCTCGGCAGCATCACGCAGCTCGTCTCGCCATGTCCAACCCCTAGAGGTCCTAATTGATGGCCGATTCCATGGCTAGCGCCCATGGGCACTCCTGTCGTCAAGCCCCGCATCGCCTCGATCACACCCATCTCCTTCCTCCTCGCTTCCAGGTCGCCTGGATGATGCTTGGTTATCAACAAGTTAGGCAATAGCAGCTTCAAACCTTCAAACAGATGCATCTCGACTTTGTCCAGGTCAACCTCTTTGCCTGTTGCTGGCTTCCCTCGATCCCGAAACGCGACCGAACATAACCCCTCGACGCAATGATCGACCGCGCGCACCCCCGAACTGAGCCATACTCTTTCGGGGGTGGATACCGTCAGTGCTGGGTCAAGAATCACGAGCTGCGTGCCGATGGTCGGATGTCTGAATGATGTTTTGCGTGAGTTTCGCAGGTCCGTTGCACCCCCAGGCGGGTTATACTCGCCACCTGACAAGGAAGTGGGAATGTTGATGGTCGGGATTGTACACGGCTTGAGTGTCGAGGGGTCCGCATTCCGGATGTGAATCTTGTCGAGAGCATCGAGACCAAAGGCATCATTGGCGGCTGCGAAGGACGCGACTTTTGCTCCGTCGGTCAATGACCCAGCGCCGAGGGTAACAATAAGGTCTGCGTTGAGGTCTCGGAGATCTAATGCGACCTCGAGGACATCAGGCCAGGGGACATGCTGCCGGATTCCATATCGTATGCCGACGAGACTATCGCCAAGAGCAGTTTTGAGGGAGGCAAAGGCAGAAGTCTTGCTAATGGATGAGGAGACAATGATATAAATTCGGCTGGCGTGAAAGGTTGAAGATGCATGGTGGACACAAGATTCATCAAATGGCAGGCCGATTGCCACCCAAGGTTTAGGGTCCAAAGCAAGAAAATACTCCTCTCCCTCTAGAGGCATGGTGAGTCAAATCAGTCTGGGTGCTCTGGTAAGTTTGAGCAGGTCCTTCTCTTTTTTTTCTTCCTCATTTTATGCATCGTTGGCTAGTTGTAACCCCTCGCCGCAGTCCATGACGACGCTCCCTGCATCCACTTCCCCGCATCGACAATGTCCCTCCGGTTCACCCGTCAGCGTCAAACTTGACTTGCGCTTCAGAAACCCATTTTGGCCTCGTTTTCGTTCCGAGTCGGCTCCGGCGGAATTGCTTGCTGCTTCCAGGCTACGATTGCGCAATCCTTGGTTTTCCAAGCATCACACGCCTCTATTATTTCAGGAGGTCTCGGTGATCTCAACGGCCTTTCCCTTCTGAGGAGTGGCTTCTCTCCGCCTTTGCCTGTCGCTCTCTAGTATTTTTTGCCGATTCCTCCCCCAGACCCTTCGACCCTCCCTCACTGTTGAGATTGCGCATTTCCCGAACTCGGCTGATGACTTGTTCTTCGGATGCGATGCCACTGTTTGGATTGTCCCAGTGATGGTGATGTCGGGTGCGACTTCCTCGGCGGCCTGCAGTCTTTTGGTCGCTGGATGGCTGTTTTTGTGCGGCCTCGACTGCTTCGTGTTCTGCAACCTGTCCGGCTGCGACTCCTCTTCGGGCCATCATCTTGCTGTTTCCTTGGTGTTGATGTTTCTAAGGTGATCAGGATGACTTTAGCCACTCCATTGCAAATAGGTTCCAAATCACCGCACTGTTATATAACGAGGTCAAGCGTAATGTGGATAGTGACATCATCGTCCAAGCGGCCAAGAATATCTACAGGTGGGAACTGTCACGTCTAGCCACCATTCTCTTGTCCACAGTTCCAACTCTAACCTTGATACTTTGCTGTGCTTCATTCGTCCTCGGCAATGTCTCGTGGTTTCTGTTTCCATATCGGGAAGATGGAAAAGTGGGGGGGTGTCATGGGTGCCTAAATCATGTTCCCGTTGACCTTCCGACGCCAGTCTCGGTCACCAAAACACCAAAACCCCAAAACATCAGAATCCGGTGAATTACGAATATTTCGACATCCTATAGTTTCGGTATAATGGAAGAGTCCAGCTCATCAAAATTTGCTCGAAATCAGCTCCTTCTGCAGATATTGGCAGAGTACATCACCACAAAGAAGGATCTTTGCAAACTTTGTCTGGTCAGCAAGCTGTTCAACCTCGAGTTCACCAAATGGCTCTACCGGGACCTGATTTTCAAATACGGCAAGACTGGGAAACGCCCCCAGTTTCGTTCACAGAACGACCCAAGGTTGATCCACACGAGGAGGATCATAGTCAGTGATCGCTTCGACCAACTTTTCCGCATTTCCTTTCCTGAGCTGGGCTCCCTGATACGGCAGATGCCATTGCTTCAGACCCTTGAGTGGCACTCCTCATCGGAACGGCGGTTTTCACAATGGTCCCCGGAAACCATGGGCCTGCTGCAAAGAACCTGTCACCGGCTCAAGGGGGTACATATTCATCACCGCGGGGCACTTTGGTACGAGGAGCTCATGTACGCCAACAGTCGGTCCGTGCCGGCCAAATTGGAATACTGCACGCCGTTTCAATTTCGGAACCTACAGTACCTGACGCTGGACTCTATGGACCACCAAATTGACGGCTGGATGCGCGCCATCGTCAGGATTCTCTCCGTTTCGCCGCAGCTCAGAGGACTGGCACTTTCCATCGCTGCTTCGGCACTTGTGTGGTGTTTGGACAATGGCAAACAAGAGCAGTGCACAAGGTTCCTTGACAAGCTATGCGATAGCTACGCCGAGGCAGGCGGTCAGCCGCTCAAGTTAAAGACGCTGCTCTGTGGTCAAGCGGTGATCCCGAGATCTCACGAGTCTCTGGTCAAGCTGAGTGACCTCGAGTACCTCCAAGAGCTTCATATCGAGAACAAGGATGTGGAGTCAAAAGTCTACGGAGACATTGTTTTCCCTGTATATGGTCACACCAGGTCTAGCTTCCCTGCCAACCAGAGCTTCTCTGACATTACCTTCAAAAGCTTTATTCCAGGGAACTGTCCCCGTCTCCGACGGCTCACCGTTTGGCACTACACAGACGACTTTCACGAACTGATGTGCGCCTGGGCGGCGAATGAGGCGCTTTCAAGAAATCTTTCTGTCTCGTGGCACGAACTCCCGTTTTCAGAAAGCCTTGAGTTGTTACCGCTGAAGCTGCTGTGGCCCGTTTCAACCCAAGGACCTGGCCGTTCCATCAAGCTCAGGGCTCTGGATCTAGTATTTTGGGGACAATTCACGATACTGGACTGGGTAGTTGATACAGAGACGGGCCAAACTTACGGCTGCGCGGTAAACTCTATAGGTGAGGTCCTGAACGACCTCGTCCTATCCAACAGGGACTCGCTTGAGGGTTTGACGGTTTACTTCTCCAGCCCGTGTCCTCGAAGATATGTCGCTAACTGCGACAGGTGTTTTTATTGCACCTCCCCCTACTTTTCACTTTCTTCACAAATCTGGTCTGCGCTCCTTCTGCTCAAGAATGCCCTACCAGGCCTCCTGCATCTCCGAGAGCTTTCTGTTTTTGTACATCTTCCTGTGGACGAGGGAGAGGCTCTGGACTTGGCTGTTGCGGCCATGCTTGCTTATGCGGGCCCTCGGTTGAGGTATGTCAACATCAACCACCAATGTTGGCGTATATCTCGACTGGAAGATGGAAATATTGAACTGGAAAAACTTGAGTGGGAGGAGCGGGAGCGTGTTGAAATCCTATCACATGGGGCCAGCATTAGCTTTGCTTGTGGTTCTGAAGCGATGATGGAGCTTAATAATGATTAAGTATGGGCCGCTACGTCCAGGCACTCACTCGGCGTTATCAAACCTTCATGTCCTTGACCATTTCACCAAAAACGTTTTGGATCGGTCCCTCGATATGTGGTGTTCAAATTTCATGTTTCAATTCTTGTTCCACGTGCCAAGACTTTGACCCCTTCCCGAGATGACACGAGTGCAAAGTCCGAATGCAATGCATTTGTAAGCACTTTCAGGATGGGGTTCAGCGGGAGGATCCGTAAGTAAGCAACTCCTCGTCCCTCCTCGACCCTTCATTCAGGCAAGCCCGTCATCCTCTTTCCACTGCATTGGATTTGTATCAGTGTCTACAAACGAACAAGCAAACCGAGATGGAATCTCCGTCGATAGCCCAGCTGAGCCGGCGCAAGGGTGAGAATACCTACCAAGCTCTGGAGTTTGGAACCCTCAAGCGGCGTATGAGGACGAATAAGCTGACAAAATGAGTAGCTTGCGACCTGTGCTTTGTCAAAAAGATCAAATGCGACATGATCAAGCCCCACTGTTCCAACTGTAAGCAGTATGGAGCCGAGTGCAAGACGACTCCTGTTCGTCGACGTGCTGGGCAATCCAAGCCCAAGCCAGCAGTGGCAGAAGTATCCCCCGAGTCTAATAATACTCGCTATTCAGTAGACAGGTAGATTGACTTACCCATCTTCAAACTTTACCTGCTTGTTCGTGCTCTAACACGCCGGCAGCCAAGAAAAGATCTCGGGTCTGGAATCCCGTCTCGCTCGCATCGAAGAACAACTCCAACAGGTCCTAAATGTCGCCTCCGCTGCCATCATGACCGCTAAAGCCAACAAGAACAGCAACAAGCCCAACCCAAACATACCGATCGACCCAGCCCTCACGGCAATTCCCTCCACCAACCCAACAGTAGAAGAAATTACCTCCTGGCTCAACCAATCGTCAGCAACTACCACCAGCCCTTCCTCCTCTTCCTCTTCCTCCTCGCCCCCATCTACCGAATCCAGCACCACAATCATCCGTGCTTCCCCATCAACATACCCCCCACCACCCAAACTCCCACCCATCGAAACCATCCTCCCAACAATCGATTACTACTTCACCCACATCAACCCCGTCATTCCCCTTTTCTCCCAACCGATCGTCACCCGCCTCCTCAACGAATGGTACACCTACCCCTCCCGGCGCACAAACGCAGCCTGGGCAGCGGTAAACATCATACTCGCCCTCGGCTCCCGCCTCCCATCCACTCCAATAGCCGACATGGACTTCCGATCCGAAACCGCTCCGTTCGGACAATACCTCTGCAACGCACAGTCGGTCCTCTCCGAACTGGTAATCCGCGACCAAGACCTTCTAGGTCTCCAAACACTTCTTGGCCTCGTCTTGCTCTACCAGACTTTACCCGATCCCCGACCGGGCACCGTCCTCATCGGCGCAGCAGTGAGATTAGTCCACCGTTTGAAGATGCAAAGCAGGGACGATATACGTGTTCTGTATCCCGCCGAGAAGGGCCTGCATCGAACAAGATTATTCTGGATTACATATTTTCTTGACAAGGAGATTTCCATGCGGCATCATACGCCCTCCATGCAACTTGACGTCGATATCGACCAAGATCTACCTGCTACCGATCCGGCGGATGGGGTGGGCGATATTTTTACTCTGGACGGAACGGTGAGGGTGAACTATTTGAGGTTGCGAGTGAGGTTGGCGCACATACATGGGAGGATATATGATTTGTTGTATTCGACGAGGAGTAGCAAGATTAGTAGGACGGAACGGCAGGCGAGGGTGGTGAGGTTGAGTTATTTGTTGGAGAATTGGCGGTCCAGTGTCCCCGTGGAGATGCAGCCTGGTATGATGGGTGAGCACCTTGGTAGGATGGGATTGGTGTTCATGGCGAGCATGCATTGCTCGTATGTTGCTTGCATGATTTTGGTGCATGGGATTTGGAGTTATCAGGCGGAGTGGGTGAAGAAGGTGTCGAGTTACAGCAAGATTGCTATCAAGGATAACGATACGGAAGGGAGCAGGTGTTGCACGCTGCAGAACCCGCCTTTGCCTTCGGCGTGGAAGAGGTGTGTGCAGCTTGCAAGGGAGTGTTTGGCGATGATGGTGAAGATTCCGCAGAGTGACAGTAACATTTGGTGAGTTCACTTCGAACTTTCTTGAATACTTGCTTGAGGCTCACAGATAAACAGGTTTAACGCGTCGGCACTTTTTTCGTCAGCAGTTGTCGTTCTGTCCAATATTCGGGAATTTCCCGGGCATGAAGCACTTGATGAGGATAAAAGCCTAACTCGGTACACGCTGACTTTACTAGAAAAGATCCGAGAAGAATCGGTGTTGGTGCCTCTTCAAAAGATGCAAAGCATCATTGACGAGTTGGACCGGAACGCGTCCATTGCGATCCAAGCTGCGCGGGAGAAGCGCCAAGCACTCAGAGATCGACTGTTGGGCGGTTCAGGTGGTGAGGGATCTCTTTTGCAAGCTCCTGACTGGGAAGAGGGTGTTGCAACCACGAATGGGGAGCCGTCTGGAGATGCACTGTCTCATGGCATGGTGTGGGAGACCAATGTAACAGATGCAGTCGACTTTGGTGGTGTTCCAATGCCACAATCCACCGAGTTGGAACTTTGGGGACAACAGGGCGGTTTCGAGGATTTCCAGCCAAGTGGACAGATGTTTGAGTTTGCAGATCCAATACCGAGTTAGATAGAGAGTTGTATCAACAAGGATATCTAGAGTGACGTTGAGGAACCACATCTCCGTTTCTTGATGCCCCAATGCAGTATTGAAGAGCTTCAAACTCATCCAATAATCGGCAGTCTTAACAGCGAAAAGTCCGGGCCCCGCAATGACGACACGCCGCCCCGCAACCGATTGGTGGGCTGCTGGGTGATTGACCAATAAAAGAGCTCTGATTAGCTGTTGGTTGCGACTGCCCTCGATGCCGGTGCTCCCCATTGAAGCTCCCCTAAGCCGTCATGGTGGCCTGGCATCGTCCCATCCCCCTCATTTTGAACCGCCCTTCCATTCTCATAATCCCGATTCTAGACTGGCCAAACCGCACCCTGCATCTGACGCGTAATTCCGTTGACACCCCTCTCGCCCGGCATATATGAAGGGGCTCTACCGCGCATTCCGCATTACCCAAACCCATTTATTACCCCGCCATCTTCGTCCACGAACAACCCCGTTACCTCGAGGATTCTCTACATCGACGTCATCCACGATGACACAGGAATACAAGTTGAAGGGAGTCACCTCCCTGGATCTCAAGCCAGGAGAGAAGCAAGAGGTTGAAGTTGAGGGCTTGGATGCCAAGGTTCTTCTTCTAAATGCCGGAGGCACCGTCCAGGCGACGGGTCCTCGGTGTACCCACTATGGAGCGCCTCTTGTCAAGGGTGTGCTTGGTACAAATGGGAAGCTTACTTGCCCTTGGCATGGAGGTAAATACTTTATTTCAACTCTATTCTTTCGTCAATTTTCTTTAGAGACTGACTGCTGACGATACCGTGCTCAACAGCCTGCTTCAATGCCAAGACCGGTGATGTCGAAGATGCGCCCGCCCTTGATGCCCTCCCCGTCTTCAAGGCCACCCTTCGCGACGGTGCGGTATACATCAGCGGTGAGGCTGAGACCATAAAGGCAGGCCACCGCAAGCCCAAGTTCAAGTGCAAGGCAGTTGGAGGAGACAAGGTGGTTGTGGTTGGTGGCGGCTCCGGAGCTCTGGGCACTGTGGAGGGTTTGCGCGAGAACGGCTACGAAGGTCCCATCACTGTCATCAGCAACGAGGGCTACTTCCCGATCGACCGGCCCAAGCTCAGCAAGGCGCTGTTGACCGATCTGCAGAAGTTGCAATGGCGCGATGAGGAGTGGTACAAGAGTGGAAGCGTCGAGTTCGTCCAAGACGAGGTAACTGGAGTTGACTTCGCGACCAAGACCGTCAGCGTCAAGTCTGGCGGCAAGTTCGCCTACACCAAGCTCGTTCTTGCAACAGGCGGGACTCCCAGAGTTCTGCCTTTGCAGGGATTCAAGGTTCTCAGCAACATTTTCACCCTCCGCAACGTCCGCGACGCCGAGAACATCAAGAAGGCCATTGGCGAGAAGGGCAAGAAGATTGTCGTTATTGGTTCATCGTTCATCGGCATGGAGATTGCTGTAGCCACAGTCAAGGACAACCATGTCACTGTTGTTGGTATGGAGAAGGTCCCTCTTGAGCGTGTGCTTGGCGAGAAGGTGGGCGCTATTATCCAGAAAGGTGTTGAAGGCAAGGGTGTCAAATTTTACATGTCGGCCGGCGTTGAGAAGGCGGAGCCATCTGCGTCCGACCCATCCAAGGTTGGGTCTGTCGTTCTCAAAGATGGGACGAAGCTTGACGCCGATCTCGTCATTCTCGGAGTCGGTGTTGCACCCGCGACCGAGTACCTCAAGGATAACAGCGTGCTCCAGCTCGAGCAGGATGGCAGTCTGAAGGTTGACGAATACTTCTCCGTCGTTGGGCTCAAGGATGTATATGCCATTGGAGATATCGCCACATACCCATACCATGGTCCCGCCTCAGAAGGCAAGTATGTCCGTATCGAGCATTGGAACGTCGCGCAAAAGGCAGGGCGCATCGCAGCAGGACACATCACCAACCAGACCAAGGCTGGCCTTCAGTCAACTTTCTTCTCTCCTATCTTTTGGAGCGCTCTTCATGCTCAACTCCGATACACGGGCAACACACAAGGCAGCGGGTTTGATGATGTGGTGATTCAGGGTAACCCAGATGAAGGAAAGTGGATTGCATACTACACCAAGGGTGATACGGTGGTTGCCATGTCAAGTATGGGTGCTGATCCTGCCATGTCTCAGTTTGCCCAACTCCTGCAGCTCGGCAAACTGCCCAGCAAGAAGCAGCTGCAAGATGGCCTGGATATCTTGAGCCTCGGGCCTCCGCAGTAAAGCGGCCACTGGTGTATAATAACTTTGGGGGTTGCTTCCCTTGGAGGATTTGAGTACAAATGGGGAGGGAGACGTGCAACCCTAACCCTATCGGCAGTAGTTTTAGTCTCATGGGGTCCACATTGTTTTTGTTGCACAAATTTGTGATTTCTCAACCAAACAAGTACACAGAAATGAATGAGATGCATCGAAGCCGCAATTGGCGATTTTAATCAAGGTTTTTCTGAGCCGATCTACTTGTATTGTTTAAATATGGAAGGCTTCAAGTTCTGACACACTTTACCATTTCATCTTATTTCACATCTTTTTTTTTTCTTCGTTTTTTTTTTTTTTTTTTCCTCGCTCTTTACCTCATCCCACCGTCGCCATGCATCTGCTCCTGTCGCTCATCCTGACACCCATTCTTTGGGTCATCAATCTCACTACTCTTACAATAGTTACAGTCATCACTTATAGACTCCATTTTCACCCTCTCGCCCGCATTCCAGGACCGAAACTAGCCGCAATATCCAACATCTGGCAAGCACTTTATGCGCGAGACGGACGCGTACGACAACTTGCTTTGTCGCTGCACCAAAAATACGGCCCGGTAGTAAGAGTCGGTCCCAATGAAGTTTGGGTATGCGATGGAGCCGAGGGTGTGAGACAGATTTATGGAGCCGTGAATGGATGGGAAAAGAGCGAGTTTTACTGGGCTACGGCGTTGAATAAACCTACTAGGTGGTCGTGGAGTTGGAATGAGGGTGGTATAAAGTTGGAGTGGCTGGATACGTTGGATTTGCTAAGTGAGTTTGATATGAGGAGGTATAGGCTGCAGAGGCGGCTGATTGGCCCTGTCTATGCTGCGGGGAACGTGAAGAAGTTTGAGGCGGGGGTGGAAAGAGTTGTAGGGAGGGCAGTGGAGGAGTTGAGGAAGATTGGTGGAGAGGAACTCGGAGAGGTTGATTTGAAGATGTGGATGCATATACTTGCGGTTGAGTGTCTGGGCGAGGTTGTGTTGGGGTGGTCGCCGGGTTATATCAAGGCGAGATCAGATGGAGGGACGAGCGGGCAGAGTTACGCCGGGTGGAAGAGGAAGAGTGTGTTTGGATTGTTTCCACGCATCACGGCCGCGGGGTTTTGGAGTAAGGGAATTAGCAGGTTGTGGGCCAATGTGTGGGGTGTTACATTTCTTACGCCGAAGGGGTTTAAGCCGTTCTTTACGCCGGTGTATCAAAAGTCATCGAAGCGGATTACGAGCGTACTCCGGGCCGCGCAGGGGCCGGTTAAGGCTGTGAAGATGAAAGGGAAGCCCAAGCCGAATGCACCACCAAGAGAGGATCTCCTGGCTGACCTCATCGACTTGCATCAGTCCCGTCCGGACGAGTTCACGGAAACGTATCTCCGCCGCCTGGCGGTCACCAACTTTGGTGCTGGGCATGAGACGCTTTGCGCAACACTTACCTCAGTCGTTGCCCAGATTGCTTCCCATCCTGAGGTACATCAGCGGGTGTGCAGCGAAGTCCGGACTTCGGCCGGCTTTACATATACCAAAGCAGCAATCAAGGAGGCACAGAGGTTATGGCCGGTCATTGGAATGAGCTTGGCCAGGCGGGTACCTGCAGGCGGAAAGGGGGAAATGGTGGCTGGATGGTACCTTCCGGGCGGGACAGCCGTCGGTTGCAGCCCTGTGGCACTGCATAGAGACGAAAATATTTTTGGGACAGAAACGGACAAGTATAAACCGGAGAGGTGGTTAACATCAGGGGCGGAGGCTGATGAGGAGCGGTTGCGAGTGATGGAGCGATGCAACCTCATTTACGGAGGAGGTGCCAGGACATGCCCTGGAAGGTACTTGGCGGAAATGGTGGTGCTGAAGGTCGTCACTGGACTGTTTAAGGAGTTTCGCGTTGAAGTTACGGTGATGCCGAAGGACGGGGACATGCCATGCTACTTCATGGCGATGATGTCGGGAGTAATGGTGAAGTTTCGGCAACCGGGGTCCGAAATGTTAAATACGGAGACAGTTCGGAATTGACTAAACGGTCATCGGTGCCGAGTTGCACGGCCCAAAGACCCGGGTTGCTAATTTTGTGGGGGGATGGTCGGCTCTGGTTGGTCTGTTGGTTCTCTTGATCGATGTTGGGGGCTGAGGTAGTCGTATTGGGGTTAGGGGCAAGCATTTCAGGTCACACAAGGGCGCCCATCAAGTGTTTCCGGCAACTCCGTTCAAGTCTGTTTGCGGCCCGTCGCGAAAGGCATTTTCCAGTCGATCGTCCAAAGATACGTGTGTCATGAACAAACACGGCGATACTGGGGTATGAAGAGCTTCTTGTATAAGACTCTTGATTCCGCGACGGCAATATCCCGCAGGGCTGCTGCGTTGCTTATTTTTCACCTCGCACGGCATCAAATATTGCAGACGCTGATCGAATTGGTATATCCTGCCGAAACGGGGAGAAGAAGCACTCACACAAGCAGTGCTGCGCCCTTTTAGTCAATCCTTGTATTCCTATTGGCGACCACCTGCACACCACCCGCCTTCTACCCCACCCACAATTTTGGGACTGTTGTGTATCTATCTGGGTTCTGACCAAGCACTTCAACTCGCCTTACCCGATCTCTCCGCATCCTGCATCATCCTGTGCCAGTCTGACTGGGACGCCCTTTTCCACCAATTCCGAGGGTTTTCCGTTCCTTATTCGTTCTTGGCCCGTCGGAAGAGCCTCCGTCAGCGGATAGGCGAGCTTGGAGATAACGTCAGCCGTGAGGTTTTGAGCTCGTGCTTGGCGGTAAGCAACAGGAGCGTGGGGTGCTGCGGGACAGTCATCATGGAGACCTCGACTTCGACCCACGGGGATCTCCCTTCACCGACAGCTTCCACCGATTCTTCTAGACGTCGATCCGAAAGCACCACCGAGACAAACATGATCGCCGCTTCAGATCTTCCCGGGTCTGACCTATGGCCGAGATCGTCAGTCGACAGTTTCAGCACCCTTTTTATGGGAGGGGCTGATGACGCCAGCCAGTGGGTAAACACGGTCGAGCCTTGGATCTTGCAAAATGTTGTCGACGAGGGATTTGCCGACTCTGCGCCTGTCTGGTATGATCCCGTTGGTCAAAAAAACGACTCTGATTCAGAGTCAAGCGTCATGGAACTCGCACGTCAGAACGTCGGAGCTGCTACTCAAACAAGAGCCGCTCCTGAAGCTTCTGAATCCCACTCACCTTATTGGGCATCCACAGAGTCTTCTCCTTGGATCATAACGACCCCTGGCTCAACCCACAACTCCGCAGCATCGGATACAAATGAGCTAACGGAAGGATTGGATAATCAAGGACATTTGGAAGTTGATGAAGATGCCGAGCCCGGGGATACTGCCCTTGATTGGATGGCTCCCAGGAAGACGAATTCCACCGTCTCTGGCCCAAGCGGCCCGATACTTGGGCCCAGCCGGGTTTGGACGCTTCCACCCGTGAGTCTTCCCACGCCTCTTGTTTTCATATCGAGATCGCTAACCGACCGGTTGCAGAGAATTCGGCGAAAGAGGAAGTCCAAGATGGTCGGTAAAGCCGCTGAAGATTCACGCAAAAGAGCAGAATCAAGTGAGATTGCAAAGGCTGCACCACGGCGGCGAGGTGCATACACGGATGAGCGAAAAAAGGCCAATACAGCCCTGACGCGGCAACTGAAGTCATGCATCCGATGCAGGATGAATAGGGGTAGAGTATGACAGCCCGTGTTTGTCCAACCACCTCGACGGACAGCCAGACACTAACAGCTACCTGCAGTGTGATCCCGATCCCCTGAACACATCTGGCCCTTGTCTGACGTGCCGTCAAATGACGGGCCCGACGCTTTGTAAGATGCCATGCTACCGCTACATCGTAACGGATGCACATCTTTATCGTGAACAGGCGGCACCGTACCAGCTGTTCTCCAAACGGTGGCAGTCGATGGACATTATCGAAATTCCAGCTTCGCACTGGGAATCCTCAGAGATCCGGACCATCGCTGTCACTCCATCATACGTGAATGCTCCTTTCTCCTTCCAGGTCAGGATGTTTCGTCCAGTTGACGGGGACAGGCTGGAGGATGAGTGGACCAGGCCCGATGGAACCATTGGTCGAGTACGGATGCCCAATTACGCCGTGGCGGACATGCACAAGACGGCCATGGAAATGAAGGCATTTGTCGACCAGAGCATCGTCACCTTTATCAATGCCACAGTGGGAGGATTACATGTCGATCAGCTGTTGTGGGAGACCTACATGATGGCGTTCAGGCATATTCGCGATGCCAGGGTATGTTTTTTTTGTTTCCCCCCAAGTTTCCACTTGGATATATGTTCTGACCACTCTCGCCTTGATATAGACCAAAGAGGAACAATCACTGCTTTCCAACACATTTCGTCTGTGGACTGTTTGCCGGCTGTCCAGCAATCCCTCTCGCATCTGCAGTGAGGACAAGCTGGATTGCACTCCGGTGGACGATCCATATTCTCCACATTACAGTGCAGTGCCGATGCCTCTGTTCATGACTGCTCAGTTTGAATGCATCAACTACACCACTTTTCTCCGACCATGGAGCAAGGCTGTATTGAAGCAGCTCAACGACCTGGTTTTGGCCAAGAAACGGGAGTACTGGTTTACCATTTACCTCTCCATGTTTGTGCTGCTGCACAGCTGCGCCATGATGACGCGGCGGGATGAAGAATCTGCCAGGCAATGGAACATGAAGGTATCTCTCCGACTCACACATCTTGTCCAACGCTCTGATGAGAAATGCTGACTTTTTTTCTTTTCTTTTTTGGTAGACTCGTTATGCCAATCCGGAAAGCATCAGAGCACATCACAGCGGTTCGCAGACAATGCTGGCTCACTTCCACTTCATCAACAAGGGCGTATTGCCATTTTCTCTCCCGCACACAGATGCCGGTAGGAAGGAGCTCGCCAAAGCGGCCGACCTGACCGATGAGCAAGTTGAGTTTGTCAAACGGACATCAGATCTCGTCAGGGATCCAGTACGGGGTAAGTGATGAGTCCCATTCCTGTAGCCACAAAACGAGGCAATCTTCTGACGGATTCTAGCCATGGTGATGAAACGTCAGAGAGACAATAACGAAGTTGGCAGCGATCTTTACTGGGTTTCTATGCTGTATGATGCAGATTGGAAACCACAGGAGAATGACTGAAAACACTGTGATCTGTGAGATCTAAAGGATTGGTTCATCTATCTAACTGTCTATCTGCGTGTGCCGTGAGGCATTGTATACATGTATGTATGAATGTGGAAACCGCCTAGATGGATCGCCTAATCTATATGATGAAGTGAAAAGGAGGAACAATCCGACCCATCGTGTGCTTGGTCGGAGAAAAAAAAAAAAAAAGGGAAAGCAAATGCAGGGAAAAATGAACCGTCTATCGAAACCAGAAAACAAACAAAAACCAGCCGACCATAACCGAAGAGAAAGGGAAATCACCATCTTCAACCACCCGCACGCACGCTTAATCACAGCTGCCACCGGTGTTCATGATGCGACCGGTGATGGGGTGTCTCAGGGGGGCCATATCCCAATACTTTCCACGACCATCGTCCTCCTCCTCAAACACGCGAGCCCAGGCCAACCGCAGAGGCCGCGGCAAGTTCCAGCACATGCCCTCGTCGTTATTCAACCAGATCCGCACCAGATGCCGCGGGTTGCTCCCCTGCACGTTCTCAAACGCCTCTCTGCGGTGCAGCAATCCCAGGTTATTCACGAACCGGATGTCGCCCCTCTCCATGCGCGGCTTGATCTCGTGCTTCTTGGCAATGAAGTGCACTGCATCCAGCGCCTCGGCCTGAGCTTCCGTCAGACCGGGAATGCTCTTGGAGCGGGGAGTGAAGGGCGCGTGTCCGACCAGCAGGCGGCGAGAAAACGACGTGATGAGATGGTTGTCGTGGTAATACATCAACGCGCGGCGGTAGAAAGCGGGATCGCGGCCATAAGTGTCAAAAGGCCAGTCGGGCGCAGCGAGGGTGTGGATCAGGTCTGGGCGCGTGGCGGCGAGCTCGTTGTACACGGTCCAGGCCGAGGCGAAAACGCTGCGTCCGCCGGTGGAGGCGAGTTCCTGAGTGAAGAGGCAGAGGGTGTCGGTGACGGTGTCGGTGTGGAACGGCTTATCGGAGGAGTAGATGTTGTCGAACTCGGTCGAGGCCTCATCTCCGCGCTGCATGACGTGGATGAGCATGCTTCCGCGCTGGTCCTGGCGGCCGCGGCGGGCGGCGATGTAGGAGGAGATGCCGAGGTATATGGTGGTCAGATCGGCGAGGGCGTAGTCGTCCGGGTTGAGGCCGCGGACGACGTGGAAGCCCTTGCCGTAGTATACGTCCTTGCAGATCGCCGAGAGGCGTTTGCCGAGGAATGGGAGGGGGAAGTTGTCCTTGTTGACTTTTTGGCTGTCGAGGTTGAGTTCCTTGAAGCAGGCGAGGGCGAGGAGGATCTCGGCCTTGTCGGCGTCGGTGAGGTGGTAGACGTATTCCTCTTCGTCGGGGAAGGAGTCGGAGCTCCAGATCAGGGGGCCGGTGAGCTTGGTGGGCCAGCCGTCGGGAACGGAGGTGGGGAGGTTGCCGGCTCTGAGGCGGGCTTCGGAGCGGGCTTTGAACTTGGCTTCGTCGACGTCGTATTGGATGTCGGCGTATCCTGCTGCGCGGGCTTCCGCTTCGGCTTGCTCGAGGCGTATGCGGTCGATGTTGAAGCGGGCGCGGAGACCCTGG
Source organism: Cladorrhinum sp. PSN332 (assembly GCA_033297175.1). Classification (NCBI taxonomy): domain Eukaryota; kingdom Fungi; phylum Ascomycota; class Sordariomycetes; order Sordariales; family Podosporaceae; genus Cladorrhinum; species Cladorrhinum sp. PSN332. The sequence continues at coordinate 25,096 of MU858831.1, read as the reverse complement.
GAGTAGTAAGGGGCCGGAGCCGAAGATTGGAGCGCCATTGCCATTGCTTTCAGGGGTACACTTGGTGTGAGATGGACGAAGGGCCGGGTCGGAGGACTGCGGGAAGACGGCAGTAAGTATGTTTTTTTGCTGGAAATGAAAGTATGAATTTTGAAGACGAGGAGCGAGCTGAAGATGCAGTGGATGTGTGAGGTGTTGATGCTGATAACAACCTTTTCGAGAAAGAGGTTATTCGATCTCTCTTATACCACTTTCCGGCTTCTATTTTGATGGCACTGCGTAGCGTTCATCGGGTCTTAACAGCCAATAGTCACAGCCTTTCTCAACTCAGCAAAGCGCTGAAAATGCAGACCGCCGGAACCCTTGCCCATGCCGCTTTGGGGTGTTTCTGTTCACCATGCCGCCCCATAGCACCGTTGCTTTCCAATCTGGGATGAGTGTTTGTGTCTCTCTAAGCCCTAAACGGGTCGCCAAACTTGAGAGAGCCCTGGAAAAATGTGATGGAAACATGCTGAACTAGTCCACGGACGTAAGATGCAGCTCTTCTGCCACAAACAGACAGCTCACAAGGCGATTCTCCACATTCTAGATCCGTCTGAGATCAGCCCAAATCTTGAGGACGCTGCCTAGGCCGACGTAACTTCCCGGTGCGATCTTCGGAGACATAATTCAGGTGTGCTCAGGCCTACTGACTTGAGCACAAACAGCTGATCGACTTCTTTCAACAGCTGTGATGTGTTGCACAACCCGTCCTCCAAGGGCACCGGAATAGCTACGGAACACCCGCTGGGGGCAGAATCCTAGCAGGATTGACGGGCAAAAGCCTGAGCCAAGGAAACATCAAATTCATCGTCGATCGAGGTCAGTTCTCATGACAAGCATCAATTTACCAATCATGTTACGAGCTTCAGCTCTCATCGGTCCAAGAGTTCACAAAAGTTTAGATAGTTGTCGTCATAGCCACGATTTAGTGAGGACTCCTGACCTCGTGTCCTTAGCAAAACTCACGAACGCCATTAACAACAAACAACATGAGAGACACGGGTAGTAATTTTCATTCTAGTAAATAGGCCAATCAAGATCCACCAGTTTTTATTTTTATTTCTTATACCAATGGCTAATACCAGTATACGTTATGCCAAAGTTGGCCAACCTTAGGCAGCGATTCCTGGGGTTGTGGTTAAAGGGGCGTTGGCAGTGGTGGTGCTGTTGTTGTTGTTGTTGTTTCAAGGGGCCGAAAGAATTGGGGGCCAACCGGCCTTGGCCGACAGGGACAGTACATCGCCACGTGGTAGCAAACACTCCCACAGGAATATCCCCACGAAGCCAACTATTACCGCGCTATATCCACCAGAGGCGTGACTATGGCAACTGGGCAAAATGGTCGAGACACCGGTCGGGTGCAACAAGGTGTCTTCTGGAAGTGATGCCCGATGATCACCACTGAGCAATTACTTGCATTACCATAATCATGTGGATATCCGAGAAACAGCGAAACAATGACAAGGCAGCCAACAACAGTCAGACCGTGACGGGTAGGGCTGATGGTTTGATCTTGGCGGACGACCCGAGGGAGTGGTAAGGATAGCTCTGTGGCGTTTAGCATTGAGCCCGTCGGGAGCTTCCGCGGGTCAGGAGGATGCCTCCAGTATGAGGAAGAGGCTGTGAAGTCTGGAAGGCAACTTTAACCCAAGGATATCGCCTTGCATAGCCTACCGCAGAGCTAGGTATTTTTTTCGAGACGGACTTGACATGTCGTATTGGCACCCAATGCAAAGCAGAGCTTTTGGAATCACGAACCACGAACCACGAATCACGAACCACCAAGATCGGAGGAGCAAACTTTTATCATTGCCCAAGGAGTTAAAATTGGACATTGTGTAGTATTTTCACTCGAGTCCTCCATTCTCAGTCTTTATTGGATAATGTGCTCGTATTGCAGTCCTCGCCGAGACTTTCTTCAAAATGGCTAACGGAGAGAAGGGTGAGCAGCTTGACGGGACTTCGGAGGTTCACTAAACAACAGTGCAGCAGGTTAGATCCCGTTTAGTTTCTGGGACTCTTTTCAACCAAGCCTCGGAATTCTGGAACGGTCTTCCATTGGTCAATTGCATTCAAGAACCGTCTTTGTCCACGTAAGCCGGTAACAGTCTTTTGTTGCACTTAATCCCGGCATAAGCTTACATACCGATCACAAGATGCGACGACAAACATCTTATGTTGTGGGGTAACAGAGGGCAAATGATCTACTTAGTCTACATTATTATATCAGCAGAGTAGGTAGTCCTCAAATCGCAAATTCCGAATATGGCGGCTCGCATTCGCGAGATGAATGATTTACGGTGGACACTGCCGCAGGCAGTCAACACGAGATGGGATGCACCTGTCTTACACGAGGAAAAGGTCTGTTTAACTGTGAGTGGGGTGTGAAAAGCAAGAGTGCCTCGCTGAGAACATGTTCTCCCTCACATCTCAACACAAGTTCATCCTGCCTGAAATGACAGCTCGGAAGCACAATGACCCACACGGCTGAGGACCAATCTGACAGCGAAAGCCTGAATGCCTGTCTCAAATTGACTTGAGGTCTGGTGCCAAACCATGTCATCGCCAATGATGGGTCTCGGGGTCATCAACCTGTGGAAAGTGCGTGGCTGGAACGGCGGCTTGGTGATTGAGGATTTACCAGGCATTGTCCTCACGTCCATACCACAGGCAGAAGACAGCAGCAAGCAGTCTGCCTAACAAAAGACCAAGTGGAATATCGCCAACGACGATCCTCAAGAGCTTCACTCAACCGTGATGCCGTCCCTTCCCCTGAGATCACGTGCATGATTAATCCCTGAATAGCCCCTGGGATGCCATCCAATCCGCTGTGATGGTGGCTGAAATTGCCCAGCGCTGCCAAGACCCAGCACCAAGGTGGTAATTACGGCGCAATATTCTTCCGACCTCCCTGAAGTCGCGTCTCATGTTTCGCGCGAACCTCTCAGCTGAGGGGATTGCGAATGTTCTCAAGCCACCATCATTACATTATCATCAGCTCACTGTTTTTAAGCTTCCGAGAGTCGAGGCCGGTCTTGTATCTCCGTCTTCACCCAAATCAAGGTGGATGAGCAATCGGTGTGATGCTACGTCTTGGCCTCTTCCGGAGCGCTGAATGATCGACGGAGTCGGACTGCGTTCTCCACACCGAAGCCTTCCAATACTACCACTGCATTCATTACTCTCCACAATGTCAAACACGATTCTCATCTCCGCTACGGGCCAGCCCGGAATCTCAGCCACCCAGTTCTGGGACTCGTCTACCAACTACCAAGCTCCACAGGGCACCCCGGGTCGACATGGACGGGACGCGACCTTCCCCACTCCCGGAGGGATGGGAGGCGATATACACGTCAATCTTGGCTTCAATCCCTCCCGGCCAGGAGTTATTCAAGTAGAGGGTGCAGCTCACCGGACTGGCTCCCGATGGGAGGTTGGTGGAGGTGAAGGGCTGTTGTTAGACGTGACGGGCGGCGATGGAGGTGCAGGAGGTCTCGGAGAGGCTGGACAGGCGGGCGGAGATGGGTTTCACGGAAGAAATGCCACAAAGCTGAGTGATGCTACAGATGGAAGTCCGGGAATGAATGGTGGCGATGGCGGTCGAGGGACAAGTGGTGCTGCAGGTGGACAGGGAGGAAGTGCCAATGTTACCGTCAACGAGGCAGACCTCGACACGCTCATCGGGCTCCAATGGGACATCAGGGGCGGGAAAGGGGGTGCCTCAGGGCAACACGGCGCTGCCGGCGATGGCGGATCCGGTGGGAATGGAGGCGACGGCTACTGGTGGACAGAAAGCATCCCATATCAGTATCGGTACACAGATGGAGGGTATTCCCACACTGAGTATCGCACCCAAACTCACTCTAGACCAGGTGGTAATGGAGGGCCCGCAGGACAACCGGGACGGTTTAACACCGAGCCACTGTTTGCTGGACACGACGGACCGACCGGCTTTGCTCAGATCACAGTGTTTTCCCAAGACGGGAGAAGGACGGTGTATCCCTCCAGATATATGCTTGAGGTTGTTAGCTTCAAAGTCAGCGACGAAAACGGCGACGGCATCAACGAACCCGGCGAGCACCTTTATGTCAGCGACATCGTCATCAAGAACACGGGCGCGATGCCTTCGCCCAAGCTTGCAAAGCTTCAAGTCCTGATACGAGGCACCAAGTGGCTTGAGCCTGTCCCCGAGCCTCTTGAGCTCCCAGTCTCAATTCTGCCAGGACACAGCGTTCAGGTACCGGGAAGGCTCAGGGCGTTCATCAAGAACGAAACCGCCCCGCGAGATTCAGGCACACTTTTGCAAGCAAAGGACACCGTATCGCTTCGGGCGTATTCCATGCGCCTTCAGCGGGACGTCCCCGAGTTCAGGGGCGGAGTCGATATCACTTGCCAATATCCCCTGCTCATGTCAACGCCAAAGTATCTGGACTGTGTTGCCAAGGGAGACATTGTCAGGTTTTCGTGGACGATCCAAAACATCTCAAAGAGATCGCAAGGCCGTTCGGGCACCCTCCGCCGGGAGACCGGCACACACCTGTCGGACCCCAAGGGCATGTTTGACCTCAAGCGAGCTCCCCCTGAAACACCACACGACATCATGGACATGATTGAGGTGCTGGATCCTGGGGAGACGATGCCCGTGACGGTCGACTTTCAGGTATCCGAGCTGGTAAATGAGTTCACCACCGGAAACATGATCATCAACCTGATGCTCTCGGACCCCCACACCAAGAAGATGCGCAAAGTCGTGTCCTTTGACCTGCGCATCCAGATTTCTCCCTCCTACCGGCACAACCCGGCTGCCCGCTTCCTCTTGGTGATCAACGGATCCTCCCCGAACGGGTTTGTGCTGCAAATCATCAACTTCATCCAGGAGGGACTGCACCTGCCCGTAGACGTCTTCAACCTCAGCCTCACCGGATCGTTTCAGAGCGGCGACAACCGAAACGAGGTTCTGATCAACTACACGGGCAAGACCATCATCCTTCTCGGCAACACGATGAATTACTTCCAACAGGGAAACCGAGACCCCTGGGAGCTGTTGGATGTAGGCCAGACGTTTGCGCTGGCAAAGGAAGGCACCGCCTTTCTCGTGATATCGCCGTCAAACACACAGAGCCTCAAGGGATTCGTCCACCTCTTGGCGGCCGGCGGTGTTGGCGACGACGGAGATCCTGGCCGCCACGATCAGGTCACGAGCATCAAGGATCTGCTCTCGAAACTCGCCCCGGGGCCCCCATCTTCGCCTGCAGGTCCCGGCCCGACCTCGTGGCCGGCGATCAATCTCCAGGTCAAGAAAAAGGCCCTTCGGAACCTTGCCAAGACTTTGACCTCGACTGCCAAAACAACCCAGCAGAAGCTGTCAAACAATTTCCCCCTGCGACGCTTCCTGGTTGCCCCTTGCCTCTCTCAGGCAGCTCCTCCAGAGCCCAAGGCGAAGCAGGCAAGCCTCACAATCACCGAAGGCCTCCCGCACGGGAGCAAATTCTTTGCCTCGTTGCAACCCCTGCCCTCGGGTCCCGTCCAGGTGTCAACCATCTCGGAGCACGCCATCGTCGTCCTCACCCACTCCCTCCCGTTCCGTGACCAGTGTGCAATCTTCTGGAAGCTCGCAGGGCGGGACACGACCTTTGGCATCGCAGCCAACACCCTGTACGAGGACCAACTCCTCGCCTCGTCGTCCTCCCCATCCGTTGCCGGCTCCCCGCCCGTAAGCGGCAAGGCGCTCTCCTCCCTCTCCTGGTCCATCTCGACGCAACTCGCCTCGGAACTCACCCACTTCCACCTCTCCGGCGCCGGCTACCCTTCCCGACCTCTTCTCTCCCAGCTGCCCCTTTTGCACACCTTTATCACCTCGGCGCCCAAATCAATCACGCCGGAAATAGGCGCCACCTTCTCCTCCCTGGCCCAAATCCTCGGCCACATCCGCGGAGTCGTATCCCCACTCACCTTCTCGCAAAGACTGGGATCAAACCTCACCGCCTCAGGCAAAAGACGCAAAAAAGTCCACAAGCTCGTCCTCGACGACGTTTCCTCCCCTTTGATCAAGACCTCATTCTCCTCCTCTTTCGTCCCGCCCAAAACCACACCGAAGAAGGAAGGAGGCCTGGTAAAGGATAAACCCCCGTCGGAAGAAGTGAAAGATGTCGAGACGCAAACAAAGAAACGGTTGACAGAGATAAGGAAGCGGAACCCGCAGATGAGCTGCGTTGCGAGGGCGCACGAGCTGGCTTGCATTCTGCTGCGGGAGGTGGTGGCTCCCAGAAGTGAAGGGCAAGAAGCGACAGCAAAGTATTGGGACGTGTTGAATGATGATTCGGCCGAGTCAAATAACGGAACGATGGTCAGGGTCTTGGGAAGCAGCGATGAATACCTCCGGTTGAGAGGCAAGCACCAAGAGAGGAGCGAGAGGGTGAGAGGTGATGCCGAGTTTAGCTTTGCGAGGTTGAAGGGGATGGTCAGCAAGGGGCAGCAACAAGAGGAGAAAAGAGCGTCCGAGCTAACTCCCGTCGCTCCGTTGTCATTGCCAGCGCCATCACCGCTGGCAGTTGCTGGATTGGGCAAGGAGGCATTCATCACGTCCAGCGTGTCGCCTGTTACGGTGCAGGAACTGCCTGCGTCTGTTGCAGTTCCGGCCGGGATCAGGTGAGGAGATGCAAGACGGTATCTGCTTAGCGTTGGTATCGCGCGATGTGGTGTGTTTAGGGGTTACCAGGGGTTACCAGGGGTTACAAAAGTGGAGCGCGGTGGCATGTTGACTGCGGCATCAGAGTTGCATCAGAGTTGCATCTGTGCGCTCGGCCCGATCCGATCGCACGAACGGTGAGATGAAGTCGCCTGACGGGTTGGTCAAGTCAGAATGAGGTCATGGTAAAAAATAATCAGAGTATTATGAGGGGTTTGTTGTTGATAGGTATAAAAGGATGATGACTGGGAGGGAACGAGTTGTTGTTGGTTCTTCCATCTCTTTCTTCCATTTTTGACCGACTGTAAATATATATATACATACCTCGATACAACAACAGAAAGAAACCGTGTCATAAAAACACCAAAACATCATGCCCATTGCACCAAAATTCTTGAGACCGGCCCTCGTCCTACGGCCAAGATCGACAATTTATGCGCGGACGTTTCCGTCATTTTTCCCACACAAGCAACGCCGCACGGGTTCTCTTGCTGCTGCCTTGGGGCCAAGCCGTAACGCCGCAGCCTGGAAGCCAGGTCACGATGGCAACGCCAACGATATGGGAGGTCCCGGAGGCCAAGAGCTCTACCCGGCGAGCATGGGATTGCGAAGGTTGGTGCGAGTGCATAATGAGTTGCGACTTTGCGGCTTTGGGTTTTTGGCTGACTGATGCTCAAATGGCAGAAAATTCGAATACGAGACTCTTGCCGGAGTATTACTAGCCCTCAGCGTCATGGGAATCGCCAAGTTTGCGCAGATGAATTATGATAAAGATGCGGAATACCTGTTGGTTCATGACAACTCAAAGGGGGAGCTGGACGATGTGAAATATATCAAGGTGCCGGCGCAGGCCTCGGTCCCGACGGTTACAACGGTGCAGAGATGGGCATAACGGTTGGTGTTTTCTGGCTTGCAGTTTGGGGGGGAAAAGGCGTTTTGGGACTGGGATTGTGATTCATGGAAGCCTGAAGGATCAAGCTGCCGTCGGGTTTTCGTTTTGAAAAAGGTGATTTAATCTGATCCACCACTTGCGTGCTCGGTTCGTATTTTGCCTGGTATTTTATGAGTCCATCATCATGGTGTGTCGGAGCTCGGCCTGCTGCCTTGGGCGACTGTGACTTCCAAGTTGCTCCCAGAGTGCTGCAAGGTGATTGTGTTGGTTCGAGAGTGTCGGCATCGGCGGTGTGGCTGTCAGCGAAGGTACATGTACATCAATCCTCCTCCCTGCCCGTGCCAAGTCCTCTGCATGTGGCAGGCATGGATGATAATGGCATTCGGAACATGAATACTGTTACACCTTTTTGGGGTTTGAACTTTATCTCAACATCATATCGCAGCGTGGTGAGCAGATGGATTATGTGACGTTCTGAAGCAAGAGCGTTTAGAAATTTCAGACGGTCCGAGCTCGCCCGTCACACAGCAACGAGCCATTATCCCTGCCTCTCTTCACATGGCAGAGCTGCCATCTCAACTAGGAACAGGAAAGTGAAGCAAGTATCATGAAAACCCGAGTGCCGGAGTTAGTGCCCTTCCACCTGGTGTGAATATTTTCAGCACCAAAAGTCTTTCTAGATCTTACAAAAATGGCCCCTTAGCCGAGTGAACGAATCAACTCGAGGTAGAGAATAGATCAGACCCGCGAGAGTGGAGAATGAAGGATCGTCTTCTTACAGGATTCGTGACTGCCTGACGGCTACAACTGCAGCCGACTTTTGGAAGGGTGGTACCGGGCCGCAGGATGGCACCAGATGATAGCGATTCGAGCTTAGGCCCGTTAGCGCCTTGTGTAACCCGAGGTTTGTGTGGGGGGCTCTCGGAGAGTGCGCTTGGAAGACATCTACATTCGGCATCTACACGCTAATCCCAGGCAACAGCATTCTTCTCATGGTCAGTGGTCCGTTCACAATCATCAACCAACAAACATACATGGCATTTACCACGCCCGGGCGAGCGGTGGGAATTTCTTGCGAGAGCCAGAGAAGACAAGACAATTCGGATTTGGACCATTTAGCGGTCGTCCTGCAAGTTGTAATCGGCCCCGAAATAGGGACTTCTCCTTCCGAATTTGGCTGAGTCATCTCCCCGTTGGCGGCGGGAGGCTAGATCCGGCTCGGCGTCCGAAAGGATACTGGTGTTGACGCCTGGAACTTGTGCAAACCCCTCAGGAACCAACTGGCTCTCATGGATACCACCCCCTGTTTGTTGCAAAAAAGTCAAAAATGGCGACCTCTCATCCAGACAAAGCTTTCGGTCCTTTAATTCATCCCATTTTGGCCAAATATTTGTACATATATTCACCTGCAGCCAGGTCGGACAAGCGGCGGACGTATCAATCAATGTTTGTGGTCGAATTGAGAAAGAAATGACTGAGATACCTCCGCAACAAACCGAGGCCGAAGTGCGACGCAGAAAGGTCCGAAAGGGGACACACAGCTGCTGGGAATGTCAGTGTTCAAAGCCCCATTTATGACAATTAGCTCCGCTTACGACTTCCAGCCCGAGAAACGGCGGCTAACCGCGTGGGATTATAATTATAGGCCGGCGACGAAAAATCCGATGTCAGTTTGGTGCAGGAGACGATGCAGTGTGTCTGCCATGTCAAGCGCGCGGAACCGTCTGCCGAAGTCAGGAATTTATCGACTCTCAGCCCCCTCAGGTTCCAGATCGAAGGCTTGCGCAACGGCTTGGGAGACTGGAGGACCTGATGGCAAAGGTTGTGGATCGAGTCATGCCCGAGGCTGGCTCAGGCCCAAGTTCGGCGCGGAACTACTCTCGATATGGATCCCCGACAGCCTCGAATTACACCGGCAGTATGGACGACGAGGATGCAGGATACCGATTACCTACTGTTGATGTCTTGGGATCCTCAGTCGTGGAAGAGAATTCGGCTGATGGAGTGATTACACCGATACGGACAGCATCTTCTAATGGTAACCGACGGAGTAGCAATGCGAGAGGGCTTCCCTCCAAGAATGACAGGATCTCACAGACATTGCATGGTCTATTTCCATCACAGAAAGATGTTGATGCTATCACCAAAGTCTCGGTGGGAAAGTTCCTTGTTATATCGCTGTTCAGCTGCCACCGTGGTCAGGTTGAGGGCAAGTGCGAAACTCCGGACACCGTCTCGATTATCCCACCGCCGAACAGCCACCCGACGGTCCTCTCCAAGCGACTCCTTCAGCTATCCGTCTGTCTGAACGATTACCCCGCGGGAACTGGAGACGTACCGCCACTCCAAATGCAAACCCCGACGCGCGAACACCTCCTCAACGTCCTCTCGGCGGTCAACCATCTCGTAACGACAAACGACGACCTAATAGCGACAGCCGAGGGGCTCCAAACGCTCGTACTCGCCGGATATCTCGACGCAAATCTTGGCAACCTTCGGAAGTCTTGGCTCACCTTTCGTCGTGCCATTTCTTTAGGTATTCTCATGGGCATCGATCGCCCTGCTGAAAATACCACCAACCTCAAATATGCCGACCCTTCGATCCCTCTCGGTCAGCGACCAACCGCACAAGCCCTCTGGTACCGCATAAACGCCTGCGATAGGTCAATGTCTCTCATGCTCGGCCTTCCCGTCGGCTCACAGAGCAACTCCTTTGCTACCGAAGCGGCCATGGCCCGCGACACTCAACAGGAACGATTGGCCAAGCTTCACACGGTACTTGCACGACGCATCATTGAGCACAAAGCCATAACATCGACCCAAGAACAACAACAAAAGTCCCAGCCGGGCTTGACCTATCTGGCAGCGAGCCGAATCGATCAGGACCTCGAAAATGCTGCTCGAGCGCTGGGTAAAGACTGGTGGACAATCCCCTGCCTTGACTCATCCTTGGATCAACCTACCCTCCTCGCACGAGCAAGCCACCTCATGCTACAGATCCACCACTTCCACCTCAAGAACATACTGCATCTGCCCTTCATGATGCGAGCTGAAAGGTCAAGCAGCACGAGCACCGGCAATAGCCCGGAGGAGACACAAAGCAAAGCCGCCTGCTGTTCTGCCTCGCGAGAGATACTGAAAAGATACATTACCTTCCGTTCAAAGTTGCCTGCAGCGACATGGCCGTGCCGACAGGCAGATTTCTCGTCATTAGTGGCGGCCATTACGCTCCTGCTAAGATACTTGAACCGTGACGCCTCAGAGGGGCGAGAAACAGTTGAAGCAGTGAAGGGGCAAGAGGAAGACAGGAGGTTATTGGAGATTGTGCAGGAAAGAATGCAACATCTCGCCGTGGTGAACAGGGACAAACTGAGCAGGGAGAGCGCAGAAATTATCGGACAGATGTTGCCCGTCTTGCTAACACCGGGCGAGCAAGAGGACGGACAGACGGGCTTGGTGGCTTGCGGGGAGGAATGTGCTTCCAGTCAAGGCACGCAAGGTGGAAGCCGGAGGCAGTGCTTACATATCAACGTTCCGTACTTTGGCATCATCAGCGTGCATCCTGTTCAGCAAAGAGGAACAGGCAGCCGTGCCGGTCCGGGTGGGATTATGGGGGATAGTAGTACGCAGATGCATATTGACTACTCTGGGATTGATCCTGCCCTTGGAGGGCACGGCGGGTTCCATCATCCACATTCGCAACATCCGGGGATGCACATGCAGTACGAGAGCCACGCGCAAGGCCACGAGGGCTTTGGGGAGCTGCCGCTGACGAGCCCACCGGAGGACTGGGTGTTTCAAGGGATTGAGTCGAGCTATTGGAGTTTGATGAATCCTAATGGGATGCAGGGGTAGAGGTACCACACGCATTTGATACAGTCATGAGGGAGGGTTCCTTTGACGCCCAGCAGTGACGGCCTAGGCAGTGAGCCGTGCAGCAAGAGAAATCGGATTAGACACATGCATTGCCACTATGCGTTATGGATGTTTTCGGAATTGAGATGGCTTTTTTCATGCCGGAAAGCCTAGAGAATGCTTTGTTCTTTGTTTTGTTTTCCGCAACCGGATATACCACCGAGGACTTGGAATGCCATTTTGACTCGGTAAAATTCACAGGACCTCCACGACAAATTGTGCTACAGACCCTCCCTCTTGCAATCTGTTCGAGTTTCGCGAAAAGTCAAAACCATGGCCAAGAAGAAGAAAAAAACTGGGAATGCTGCCGGCAATAACGGCGAAAGTTCTGGACCCTTGTACGAGCTCCAGGAGATAGATGACGCTCTGCCGGGCCCGACAGAAGAGCTACGGACAGGACTGGAAACTCAACTAAACTTGATAAGCACCAACGACCCCGAGTCCCTACGAACACGTCTGCGTGCGGTGGAGGAATACTTCTCCGTCGAATTCTTTAGCCCAGAAAATCCAGAGGACGTAGCGGCCCACGACAAAATCAAGGCCGAGAAGCGGCACAACGTGTTGCTGGGGATCAACCACATTACACCGTTGGAAACCTACGACGATGATGAGAGGGACGAGGCACTCGTCAACGCATGGGAAGACGCAAAGGACTCCTACGACTCGGTAAATGAGGCCAACAGGGTCCTGGTGCTCAACAAGCAACAGGCGGGGAAAGATGCAACATTGCTGGGACGCCACTTGGGGTCCAACCCGGCAATCTGGATGAACCTTGACGCCCACTACGTGGTTGACTACATGCACACGTCCTTGCTGGATCAGAAGCAAAAGGCGGTTGTGGCGAACCTACAGGCTGTAGAATCTCGGAGTCTGAACAGCGGCCTGAAACGAAAGCTTGACGATTTCAAAAAGGACAGAGAGCGCGAAAAGAAGCAACACAGCGAAGAGCTGTCCAAGCTGCAAAAAAAACTTCGAGCCACGGACGAAAAGCTCAGCGAGGCCCACCAAACAGAGCTGGCCAAGCTCAAAGGCGAGATATCCGAGATCAAGAGGGCGGCCGGGTTCGACGACGCGACTCTGATAGATCGCGACCTCCCCGTGGACAGCGGTGCCAACAGGTGGATCGACGTTCGAATGCGAGACCTGGGTAAACTGGCAGACCCCGGCGGTCTCATACCCAGGGACCCAGATATGGCACTGCTTATGACGACAATAGACACTGAACCACCGCTTTACGTCAGCTCCAATCGCCGATTCCTAGACCGCTTGCAGCTCGTCAATTTCGCCATCCACGGCGGGGACCTAAAGAATGACGCCACGATAATCAGTGACAACAGAATTGAAGCTCGCCACGGCGCTCAAAGAAACGAGCTCTTCAGGATGGCCTTTGCTTGGGTGTACAGCATCAGGCCCCAAGACGCAGGGCACGTCGTCAACGCTCTGAAGCACCCGGACGAGGAGACGAGGAAGCTGGCCGAGAGCCACGAGCACTTTATTGACAAGTTCGTCTACGCCCGATGCCGCGAATGGGCGTGGATCAACCGCCTGGGGGACAGCTCGGCAGACAAAATTCCAGATTTCAACCGCGTCACCGCCACGAATAACCTCTACGTTCAATACGTGAACGACTTTGTCGAATTCTGTAGGAGTCCCGAGACGGCGGCTCCGTCGCTGATCCAGGGAATGCACAGCCGGCGAAAGGCTTGCTACGATGACATGAGGACCTGGCGCAAGGTGCCTCACCAGTGGGACTATATCGGCGATGCGGCGGTGCACCAACAGGTCAACTCGTTTTGGCCAAAACCCGAGATCGCCAACGTGTGGGCTTACCAAGTACCACCTTAGATCTGCAACACCATCCGCGCCAGTTTTAGCCAAAAGGATTCAGCAGTATTTCCATCATGATAGCATTCCAATACACTCTCCACCTTCGTCCTGCTAAATCGTCTTTAAGTATTCTAGGGGTTTCTAGATGGGGTGGAGTTATGAGCAGGTGGCTGAAGGTGATTTCCGTTCACAGCTAAAATATGCCATGTATTCTCTTGGTAGCTAGGTAATTTACGAGTCTTACAGTGGTGATCTGCCAAGTCCGTCCGTTCTAGAGAGCAGAGCCTAGCCCCTTTCTAGATGCAAGTTACCAGTGATAACTTTATCGAAAGTTGACCCAAGCTTATTATTATTCCCAGCCGGCAACCAACCACCAAGATCCTGGAAGACAAACCATAGATCGCTTATCCCCGCCCAAGAAACCTATCCCACACCGAGACGTGCGGCTTAGGGACAGCCTGAACAAAAAGCCTAAAGTCAAAACTGCTCCACCACGTGTTGATCATGCACCCGCTGCGATCTATCACCCTCTTGGCTTCGTTTGCAAAGGCCAAGTCCTCCGACTTGAGGATTATGGCATCCACATCCACCTCAATCAGCTCACCACCGCCCACAGGCGGTGCATGATAGCGAACTCGATGTCCGGACGCCTCCAACCGCGGAGGGGACAGTCCACCAACCCCCGAGTCTTTCAGAACTTGCTCAATCTTTGGCCAGACATGGCTGACCAACCCGCGTCTGAAATCATCTCTCAGGGGCGAGAGTGTGACCTTGCCCGGACACCCAACCAAATCTACCTGGACGGGCGGATATGGATCGACCAGTTCAGCCCAGGGCTTGGGGGTTGATGGTTGCGCTGTTGTTCTGAACATGACGGACGGGCGGTCGTTTTCGGTTGACGTGCGGCTGGGAACTTCAGTGGCTGTGTCACAGATGTCGTGAGGGTGGACGCAGAGGCTGCGGGCCTCCTCAATACTGGAAATGGCAGTCATGTTTCGAGTCATAAATGTGCGAATAAACTGTTGTACGGGTAGTGACCTAGGGGATAGCTGTCATGTTGAGACCACGAATGCGCAATCGAATGATAGCACGGTCGCACGTTATTTCGTGAGACAACGCGCCCCGGTGCCATGTAACGGCGGATCAGCATGTCAACTGTCCGATACCGCTGTGGGATGACAAAAGGGTGGTGGGACTTCCTGGCCGCTTTCCCCCTGTATCATCTCATATGGTATTGTTACACATGAACCACAAGCAGATATAGACGTTTAAGTGTCTTCTAATCCTGCGAATAGGTGTGCACATCTTTCAACGAATTAGTGCCAGTTCTCGGTGTGCAGAAGGTTCTGGGGTGGTGACTAAGAATCAAGAGTACAGGCTTGTCATGGTGGAACAAACATCAGGGTACTGAGAGAGCTCAGATTTGTGCATCTCTCAACATGGAAACACGTAAAGAGCGCGAGCCTCTAATACCTTTGCTCTCCAATACCCTGTATGCCCGCCTAATGTGTCTTGATGCCTTTGTGGGATACGTGTCGATTTCTTGGACGGTCGTGATGAACATGAATGGGAGTCTCTTTTCTATGAGCTTGCAAAACTCTTTGGACTGTGACTGAACGAGAACAAACAAGACAGAATTGATTGAAGAGTGCAAGCGACTAAAAATGACAAAAGAAGAGAACGGACTCCTCGAACGGATTTTTGAGCCCCGGTTTCCCGGGCCGGCGTGCTTCTTCATAGCTGAGGTCGGCGCCGTCGTTCGGGAGGGCTTTGGCGACGAGGGCATCGAGCGAACTGAGCTGAAATTGTGGATTGGAACAGCTCCTTCTCCACATCCGGGGGGGGGCGGCTTCAAAGGTCTGTTAACTCAAAGCCGAGACAGAAACCTTTGAGCTAAAAGTATATATAAAAAAAGTTAAAAAGGATGGAGAATAAAACCGGTCAAGTCGTACAGTTGGAAACATACCACTCAAGGTGACGAGTCCCAGTCGTAGCCCCAGTGTCGGGTCGGGTCAGGTAGCCGCCAAGATCGGCACTTGAGGCGGTAGATTTCACGAGACCCGTACATGCGTCGTATGTGCAAGGCAGGCGCTTGAGAGATGCCCGTTATTTTACCCGGTTCGGCTCCATACCTCGTTGCAATGGCTGATCCTGCTCCAGTTCGAGCCTTCGTAGGTTGCTAAGTAATTAGAGGCTGAGCCGAACTGGGCCGCACGCGCGGCACATCGCTAGCCACGTCTTCGGAAGGATGAGATAAGACGCGATGGTACAGATAATCATCCAGAGTACTCTGTCGTCCGCAGCTCATCCAAGCATCACACCGTGCCGGCACGATGGACAGACTCCCCAGCGATATCATCGCCAAAATCGTCGAGCACCTCCGTCCCGAGGACCACTCCGGGCCGTGGTATCTCGGCGCCGAGTACCTTCCCATCTTCATCCGCTACATGGACCTCTCGCTGCAGTGGCGGGAAGCGGTAGAACGCCGCGTCTTCCGCCGCATCGACCTCGACGACCTCTACTTGAAGCAGTTCGCGGCTATTTTCGCCGAGGCGCATCGGATTCCGTACCTGCAGGAACTCAGTATGCTCGTCTGGCTAGGTGCCCACTCGGAAGAAGGGCCAAGGGAGCACGAGGAAAACGCGGTACAGTTCAGCAACTCTGTTCACTGGCTCTTCACCACCCTGGCGCGCCACACCGGCCCGCCGTCCGGCTTGCGTTTCGCTCTTCTTGCGAGACCGATGATCATTGGACACTGTCCGGCGAACCCGGTATGGAGGTACATCACCATGGCGCCTCCGCATTACAGCGGCACCCTGCCCAAAGTGCAGTGCATCACCGAGCTGGACAACATCCAAGTCGACGGTCGCGTGCGCATCCGTCCCGCTACCGTCTGCCAGATCCTGTCAGCACTGCCGAACCTGCGGACGCTCACCCTGAAGCTCGACCAGCCAAGCAGGCGCGTGCGTGGACTACGGCGCAGACACCGTCTCGCTCTCGCCGACGGGCTCCGGTCGCTGCAGCTTCCCGGCCTCCAGACGCTGCGTTTGTCGTTGGGGGACTCGGACCCGAAGAACCACAGCTTCATCAGCGAGAACTTTGAAGACGGCGACGGCGTCGACCCCTTGAGCGACGCGCTGCGCGTCTTCACGCAGTCGTGCCCTCTCTTGAAGGAGGTGGCCCTCTCTGACGGCCAGTTCTCCCCCGCGCTGTTCCGCGATCCGCAACAACAACACCTTCAGCACCCGAATCACCTCGGCACGTGGCCAGCCCTAGAGTCGCTGGTCGTCAACATGCGCGGGAACCTCGTTGCTCCCAACGGCACGTGGTACTTCACCGGCGAGCGACAAGACGTTGAGGAACAACAACCACGGGAAATGACTCCCGAATTCAGGGAATACAAGTGGCTGGCCTGGGCGATGGTCAACGGAATAACGAGATACCTTGGCATTCCGACCCCCGCGCGCCTGCCGAGATTCCTTCCAGCGCCGTTAAGATACTATCAACTGCCGAGATGGGTACCCACCGGCGATCCCGACGACGACGGAGAGACGAACCTCGGGTATGGCCACGGTTTCGACACGGTCGAAGAGTTTGATGCCTTCGTTGGCGACTTCCCGCGTCATGCGTGGCGGACGCGGCCGGACCCGTCGACGTTCGATCCGCTGGTACGGTCTCTCGCCGAGGCCGTGAGCGGCTGGGGCAGCATGCCGAAGCTGCGCAGCATGAGGTTCGTGGTGGCGCCGGCGGACCGAGAGCCCGAACCGTACGACCCCGAGCGGCGCTCTTTCCCGCTTGGCGGCATAAGAATAGATTTTCGAGACGACCCCGGCGTGGCATCAGGGCTTGATGATGGAGAGGTGGCAGACCACCCGCTGCCGCCCGTGACGAAAGAGCGTCGACAAGAGGCGGATGATGATGACGGTGCGAGCGTCCGGCGATGTGACATTTGGCTTGACCCGGGAATTGAGTGGGACGTACCGGGATATGTGGCCAATTTATTCGAGAAGCGGGTAGGTGACGGAGGAGCGATGCAGGTGCACAGAGGCTCCGTCCAAGGAGAAACCAAAGAGAAAGTCCAAGAGAGAGCGTCTATTTAGCCTAACCCCAGGAGAAAGAGCTCCCAGATAACGGTGTTCTTCCTCAGTTTCCTGACGTCCTTGCGCTCGGGGATGGATCCTGTATTGAGATCAGGGTCAGTTGTTGGTGGATTTTTTCCGTGAGGGAAGTTGAAAGTTAGCAGCCGCTGTGGCAATACCGACCGTGGGAATTGAAGTGGTCATGCTGGGTGATGCTGGGGTTAGTCAAGTCGTGCCAGAGAAAGGGTAGGAGTTGCAGAAGCTTGCTTGAATTTTTGAGCTTTAAAAAAAAGTATAGTTATATATATAAAAAAAAAAAAAAAAAAAAAGTCAAAAGGTTGGGGAATCGAACCGGTCAAGTCTGGCCCTGAACCTTACAACTCGTCCCTCCGAGAACCCTGTTATTTGTTGGTTAGGCTACCGGAAAAGTCTCTGATAGATGTCTGCCAGAGAGAGGCTGGACCCACCTTGTTGATGGACCTTCGCTATGATTGGCTGATTTACACTTTTGTTTATTTCGCTCCTTCCTGAGATGTGCATTTTCCGTTTTTGGTTGCAAGTCGCATTTTTAGCGACTCCAAACCTGCGACTCAGGCGAAAATCGCGAAAATCGGTATTTTTTTTAACGAAAAAAACAGCAACAAAAATCCCTTCCGACCACACCGCCGCCCTATTCTCGATTCTCGAAAACAACGACAACGTTCAAAATGGTCCCAAAACACGAAGCCTCCACGAACCATCCCGCCGACCAAAACAACAATGTACCCAACGGAACGGCGTTGCCCTGGGATCCTAGCACGGAGATGGCGCTCTGGGATCACCAGCAGTTGCTGACATGGGGGTTATCTATGCTCAATGACCCATTGCATCGCGATGCGTGTTTGGCAAGATTTCCCCACATGGCACAATTTGCTGCTAGCCCCCAAGCTCCCGGAGAATTGAATGTATCCGTGACGACCGTTGGGAAGTTGATGCAGCTTGCTGCTGAGACCATCGAGAAAGAGAAAGAGTTGAAGCGGAAAAGAGAGCTCGTCGATATCGGCGGTGATGAGGCAGATGCGGATATGAAAGTTGGCCACAAGGACCAGCATGATAGCGAAACCGAGGTCGCTGATACGAGTGAAAATGGGAGGAAGAAAAGGCGTCGACGAGACGACCAAATGAACGAAGAGTTCAGACACAACAGACAGGCGGCAAGGAATGCAGAGAGGGTACCCGGCCTCGTTTCTACACCAATAACAACGCCACCTGCCGACTCTCCGTCCCCTGGCCCCGTTCCGGTGGCATGCAAGAACTGCAAAAAGGGCTTCATACCAGGCACTCCAACTGCGGGACCATGCACATATCACAAAGGTGCGCCATTCCTACATCATGGATACCATGGTTCTTGGTGCAACATGAGGCTAACTATAATTTCAGGGGAGCGTGGAATGACAACAATCGGCAGAAGCATGGTCTCCGGTGATCTTGTTGAGGTTCAAAAGGAGGTCTGGCTGTGCTGCTATCAAAGTATAGACGCCGGGGGTTACGTGCGAGCGGCGTCGCATCTGGCAGCCACAAGCCACACCGTTTCTTTTATCACCAGGAGCTACTAATTTGGGGTTAAGTCTTCTTGGTCACCATCTGATCACCGACCATCTCCAGGCTCACTACTGTTTTTACATTTGTTGTCGTCGCCGATGTTTCCAACCAACCGACAACTCCTCGGAGATTTCTTTGTCGAGTTCTGTACGATCAACCTTTCCCATACGATACTTGGCCAGCAGCTTTCCAACACCCCGCATACGAAATACATCACGAACCGCGTCTGATGCAGTAGCTAGACCATCAAACAAGCACAGCAGGCGTGCCGAGAACCCCTCTCATCCTATTGACCTATCTGGGACTTGGCAGAGAGCCTCACTATGCTAGAGGCGTTTGTCGGAGAAGGCATACCCAAAGGTCGTTGGCCAGCTATCAGACACACGGAATCGATGTACGACAAATTGGCAGCAGGACACCTATCAGTCAAAACAACATGCATTCTTAGTATTGACGATACCGATGTTCGAAAGCCAAAAGCTCCCAGGGGGGAGAGAAAGAGGCTGGGTAAAGAAAAGAGGAAAAGAAAACGCAACAATGATGGAACAGTTAGAACCGGATGGCGCCGTGATTCATGTAGCGGGTTACAGCGAAAAAGAACGCGACTCAAATGGGATACCTCCTTCAACGCAACAAAAAAAAAAACCCAAAAATATCCGATGTGGCTCAGGGAGCCAGGCCCAATAGGCAGTTACCGTTCAAGCGGAAAGCCCGATGCCAGTCGAAGACCCCGACGCCTCTCCAGCGCGTGCACCACTTCCGGTGCCTCTACCGGACGAACCCGCTCCGTCAGTACCAGAAGACGACCCCTGATTGGCCTCCCCGTAAGTAGCAGGTTTATCCTCAATAAACACAACAAACTCAGTCTTGGAACCCTGCGCCGTGGGGTCAGGATGGTCAAGACAGCCGTCAGGGCGACACGCTTCACTGTCCTCGATCTTCTTCTTGACCGCATTCATGAACGCGAGGTTCGCCTTCTTGTCAGGACCATCCGGGGACTCAATGATAATACCGCTCGCGCTCTTCTTCACGATATGGCGGTGGCGATAGGTGACCTTGTGGGGGTGGATGCGGATGTCGGTGATGTAGTTCGGGCCCGGGTCGAGGTACTCGTATAGGTCTCGGAATAAGTTGTAGATTCGGGGGAAGACGACGTAGTCAAAGTCTGCTTGAGCTCCTTGGTCGAGGGGGGATAGCCTGTGGTGTCCGATGCTAGTCATGCGCATGTTTGGGTGAGGGAGATGTACAGTTATTTTGGGTGGTCCGCGGGGTGGACTGCTCGACGCCGTCATGCGTCTGTTGCCGATTGCGAATCTCATGAATCTGCTTGGAGGTTCGGCTTCGGCAGCCTGAGGAGGCTGTTGGGGTTGTGAGAATTGCGCGGCCTGAGCGAACGTCTGGGGTGGGGGAGGTTGATCGGCCATGGTAAGCACGGGCGGTGGTGGTATGAAGATATTTGATACTGGGAATTTGGCAAGTTTTGTTCAGGCTTGAATGTGAGGAGTAAGAGGTTGAAAAAATATAGGCCGTGAGGAAGAGGCAGGTACATGTAGGAACGAACTAAAAGATTCTTCCAGGTTATGTCTAGGTCGAACAACAGAAAGGATCCTATTTACGTACACGTCATCAAAACAGGGGATGTGGTCATATTGCTATCGTGACTCGGAATAATCTTGTGAAATTCGTTACGAAATACAGTAAAAAGGGAGAGATGAAATGTGCTTAATGTTCTGCTGAGTTCCACACCTGGTATATACGAAGTGACCTGGCCTGAAGTTCGGCCCCCAACCCCTCCATCATGCTATGTGAATGTCCACTGTGCCGGCTCGTCCTGCACAAAAACCTCAAACTTATTCTCGATAGCCTCGCTTGTACAGGCTCCACTACGGTCTATCAGACCTTTCGCCGCTTTTGCAAACTTTATAGCCTCCCTTGAGCGTCCTGCTACTTCTATAACCAAGGCATTGGCCTCTTTGACGCGGCGCCAAAACCTGGAACGCCAGTGCAATCTGCACGGAACAAGTTTTATTTCTTTCACTCGCGGCAGACAGGACTTGAGGTCTTGGGTTCCTGCAAAGATTTTTACCAAGCACGGCAAGATGAAGGTATCAAAATCTTCTGTTGCAGATGGCGAGAGTGGGAAGACAATCTTTTTGCCAAAACTGGCCATGCGCATATTTGCCGAGGGATTAAGCACCTTGACTGGTATATTCGCATTAGCTTGTGGCGCCAAGTGTACTGCTGGGGAAATCCAGATTTCGTTGGACATGGTGAGAAGTAGATCGAAAGTGGATAGGCGACTTGATTGGTGCTTAATAAAACGCTTGATCTTGGGTGTAGAGTCTAAAGGGGTATCGACAACGCACTGATTTAAAGTCTCGGTGGTGGCTGAATTGGGACTCGGCTCTCTTTCCTTGACACGATTTCAAGACGCAACATTGTTGACAAGTATGCCTCAGCACAGGACACAAATGAGTAATCCCTTCGTGTTACCGCTCGTACGCCGACGTTTGTGCAATGCTTAGCAAGTAAAAGGTACCAAGGAATACTGGCACAGAGAACCTTCGAGTACAGGCTTCCGAAATTGCATACGATTCGCTTTGTAAGTTCGAGCTCCAAGATACATGTCTCCCCAAGGCGCAATATGCGGGCTTCGTCTGGAGGTAACTAAATGGCTGTGAGAGGTCCCGAGGGCGCTGTTTCGTAGAATGACCGCAGTGGGTGGGTTGCTTCACGAGGCTGCTGAATATTCTCGCTTTTTTCTGGTGTCTCGGTGGGTGTTGATGATAATGAACCTGCGAAAGGGGGTAGCTAAAGGTGCTGCGGGACATAGCCTAGAGGGAAACCACAGACCTTGGTCGGAGAGCTTCTGCCAGGGGGCGGGTCGAGGGGCTAGGTCATATTCGTGGTTGGTGCTAAGGGATTCGTGGTATAAGGTGAGGATAAAACCATAAGGGGCGGCGTAATAGCTCTGGTTGATCTTGATCTTGCACCGCCTACTGTATTCCAAGAGGAGCTTACTATGGGCGGTCATAGAGGACCTGTCTGGGCGTCTATGGCTGCTCTTATCTTGGAGTGGTTGCCTGAGAACCAAGTAGAGTTCACAACGCGCGGCGTGTTCTCGTGCTGCTCAATCTGCGAGTCTGCAGTCGGTGCCACAGGAGTTGTCTGAGAAGGTAAACTTGCCATGGGTCCCTTAGCCCGAGTCGAATGGGCCAATCACGCCATCGTTCAACTATACTCGTCCAACTCTTAACAAAAGTGTATGGGCAGTGTCACTAAGCTACCTAACGGTCAATACCACTAGCTGATCAAAGGCACCGCTAAAGTGGTGGTAACCCAATGCACTAACACCGTCGCTGACCCGAAGTCGCCCATTTCCTTAGCTACTATCAAGAAGTCGGACAGGGCCAGCATCTCGGCTAGCGTCTCCCAATAGCATACCAACATTTTCCTAACCAAACACTGAACATTGAGCTGACCGAGGTCTTTAAATCCATGCTCTGGATTGCCGTCGTTGCTATCCAAGACTCCGTTCGCCCGGGCGTTCCTGTGGCTGTGTCCTCACATGCTCTAGCCCTGAGGACAAAAGAGTTCTCGTCAAGGCACTTCAGGGTCTCGGGAACGTCGTGGCTATTACCGGCGACGGCACAAATGACGCAGCGGGGAGTTTCACAGATTTGGTGGTTGAGCGCTGAAGTACCTCGCAAAACTGAATCCGGCTCTTCTGAACAGCTGCCTCACTGGCTTCCCGGTATCAACATAACAGAACTGAAGAATTCCAGAACTGTGTACCGTGGCAGGGCAGGAAATTGGTGAAAGTCCGTTACCCAGCAACGGTGCACAATACCAGTCAATCACGGACTACCTCTCCTTTCCGTACTGTCTGAGAATCAGACCAAAGTGACTGGAATGCTGCCGGGAAACTATGTCTCGGAGAGATTTAAAGAATGATCGGTTGTCTTTCTTGGCTGGTATTCTTGCCATTTGGTTGTTTTGTCTTCCATGGTCTCTGCTTGGCCGGCTCCAGATGACCGGAGAACCTACCTACATGTAACCGAGACGGCCGAGTTGGTCCTCTGGAAGATTGCAGTGAGTTCAGGAATTTAGCTAGCAACTTTCCTGCGATGAATCTGCCCAACCAGACGTCATCGTTCGCCATCTATTAGTTCGGTGGGACAACACTGGAATCCTTCCAAGCTCAAGTCTCGGAGAGGCACTGCAAGGCTGTGATTTGTCCGAGATATTCACCGAGTGACAGCTCACAGTCATCCACATAGGGTACGAGGAATGTTTGTTGGGGGTTGGCCATAGCTATGACGTTTTGCTCTTTTCTCTACCCTTCGATCACGATCGTCCGTATCGCAGCCAGTTCCTCGTGTATTGAGATTTTAGTCTAGCTAAGCACTACTATATATACCTTGGACTCGTCCAGCTTCAAACAAAGTCTGAACATCACAACGCTCAGCACTCACTCATACATCATCTTCAGCCCATCATGGTCAACTTCAAGTCCATCGCCGCAGCCATCATGGGCGTCGGCCTTGCCTCGGGATCCGCCATGGTCCCCGAGAAGAGGGCCGAAAGGAAGGCCGAGATTGCCAACTTGATCCACACGACCGCTTCGGCTGCCGAGATTGCGGGGGCGGAGTGGACTATCGTTGGTTATTGCAGAGACGGGGACTTCACAGGTCCTTGCTACGATCAGTTCGTTCCTTTTTATACTTGCAGTAAGTCACAATTTACAAGTCGTCACGATTCCGTGATCGCACACTGCCCGAGGCCCAGTTTACTGATTTACTCATCACCTCCCACAGCCAAGGTTGTCAACGACTTCCGTTACCACGTCAGCTCCGTCGTCAACTTCCATCCCAAGACTAGCAGCTGCCGTTGGTTTGCGTAGGTCATCCGACTCCCGTCGTCTCGATCCTTGTGTGCGATACTAATATGTATACTACGACAATGAATAGGAACGACAACTGCAACCGCGACAACATCGTTACCAACTACAACGCTAATCTGAACCTGGTCTTCTATCCCGGAGCATCATCATCCCCGTACACCTGGAATAACAAGATCCAGTCCTTCCTCTGCGTCGGGCGCAAGCCAGAGAAGCCCGAGGAGTCCAAGTGGGACGACTACAAGGGCGATCATGAGGGCTGGGAATCCGAATAAATATGACGGTCGCCCAACGTCTCGGAGAGATCTAGGTTGGATTATGGAGGGGGTTTATTGGGGATGAGGTTTCTAGGGGGTGTTTTGAAAGGTCTGCTGTAGGTAGCTTAGCTTCGGTGTACTCACGAAAAGGGAATCCAAGTCAAGTTTCATTCCCACCAACCAAACGAGGCCACAGACTTTTGCTATGGTTTGGATGAAAGCGATGTCGCCAGCATCCTTTGTGACAGTGACTTCTTTTGATGAAGACCTCGACAGCACTGCCACGCGGAGATCATCTGAAATTTCCAACGTAATACTGAACTTCAGCAAGGATAGGTATCGCAACTGCGAAAGAGTACGATAGTTTGGAGATGCTGGTGATGTTTTGGGAGCACACTCAGTTGGAGATGTGTCTGATAGAGGCAAAGGAGGTCCACAGGGCTGTCCGGTCACCTCGCTACGGATATGAACCTTTCCAGATACCGCCAGGGCGGGAAGACAGGACCAATGTGAGACGCTTTCTCTCCGGCTTGGGCAGCAACACGGAGAAAATCCGAATCCGGGTGAACTCGTCCTTGCGAAGTAGGCACCGTGCATATTCATCTTGTAAGAATAGCTGTACCCCAATACATCCACCACCACCTCCTTGTGTCCAGTTGCATCCTGCATCGCTACAACACGCCACGCTTGAACCCGGCTTGTAAAACCCTGAAAAAATGGGCAATTGTTGGACGGGCATTCAGATTCTGATATTCGGGCATTCAAACCCCAATGTTATACACGGGCATTCAAAGCCCAGGGTTAGGGTTATTTTTTCATTTTTTTTTTTTCAACCTTGGTCTTGGAAGACGGCCCAGTTGCCCTGATGCCTTGGTGGCCCACACCACAGTAATGGGCTTACTTCCACGCATCTAC
>MU858830.1:467652-479155 GCA_033297175.1 Cladorrhinum sp. PSN332 | reverse complement strand
AATAATAATAATAATAATAATAATAATAATAATAATAATAATAATAATAATAATAATAATAATAATAATAATAATAATAATAATAATAATAATAATAATAATAATAATAATAATAATAATAATAATAATAATAATAATAATAATAATAATAATAATAATAATAATAATAATAATAATAATAATAATAATAATAATAATAATAATAATAATAATAATAATAATAATAATAATAATAATAATAAAAAGAGAAAAAGGTCAAAAACACACAACACCAGGGATTCCCCAGTGGTCACCCCACCTGAGTACTGATCTGGTCCTCCCAAGCTCATCAAGGGCAGAGCGGACGGGTTGTCGAGTTTTCTTGAAGGTGTGGCCGTATGTGATAGATGTGTTGTTTGCAAGTGCTTATAAATGACGGAACATCAGAATGCCTGCTGGATGGATTGATGGATTGATGGCTTGCTCTATAGATAATATTGGACACCAAGTCCTGGTGCCAAGTCACCATACGTGCACAGAAAGACAAAAACAATTTCACAGAACGATGCAAGATATATATGAAAAAAAAAAAAAATGAAAAAAGGGCAATCGACAGCGAAGCAGATACATATCTCTACCAGTCCTGTTTGCGCTACAATGGGTGCGCTGCTATTCTACTTCATCCGCTGTCATGCCACCACCAATCCACCATCCCAATCTCAACCACTCTAACAACCAAAGTAAATCATGACCACAAATAATGATTTCCCTCAGGAACCAATTTGACCAACAGAAAAATCTTGTAATAAGTGGTACACACTGCCCTCCCAGAAATCGAGATGCCATCATTCTCCTCATATTGCCGCCTTTCTACACCCAACGCCCATTAGAAAGAGTCTCTCTGATCATGAGTATGAGAAAATAAAATATGAATGCCAAAACCAAGTGTGGTAGTGTTGTCTGTTTCGTTCTGTTGACAAATAAAACTTTGACAGAAAAATAATAATAAAAAATCATGAAAGCTTCACAGTTTGCCTCCCATCTCATCAATTGATTCCAGTTGGTTTCATGAAGCCCAAAAACCGTACAAGTGAAAATAGACCAGGTATCCCGTTTGAAACTCCCTAACATGCATATGCAATCACAATAAGAAAAGACAAAAAGGAAAACTAATAATAGTACAAAGAAACCGCAGTCTGTTGTTGTTCAGTACTGGGGTTGGTAGTGCACCTGGTGCTGTGCCCTGTTCTGGTTAGGGTCCGGCAAGACATGTTGCTGCTGCTGCAGCTGCGTCGTTGGTTGGTATTGTACAGAAGGCAGGCCATGGTGCTGATCGACAGGATGAGGCATTGTATACTCTGGAACAATACCGGTCCGATACTCATTTCTCCTTCCAAGCGGCTGATAATGCAAATGGCTTGGGGTCAGGGCGTTGGGGAAAT
Organism: Cladorrhinum sp. PSN332; assembly: GCA_033297175.1. NCBI lineage: Eukaryota > Fungi > Ascomycota > Sordariomycetes > Sordariales > Podosporaceae > Cladorrhinum > Cladorrhinum sp. PSN332. The sequence continues at coordinate 477,734 of MU858830.1, read as the reverse complement.
GATATTGCTGCAAGAAAGCGGCTGGTGGAGGGATCAACAAGGTGTTGACACCCCTGACCGGCTTGTATGGGCTGTTGCGGTGCTGCAGATAGATGGAAGGAGAATGGGAAATTGGTGTGTGAACGCCACTGGCAGTGCCCATATTTCCGATCGGAGTTCCCGCGTGGTGTCCATACGAGTCGGCAAGTGGTGAGGAGGCAGCATAAGACGCATTCGATGCCAAAGCATGCTGAGGAGATAACCGCTTCGTCGGGGTGGCATAAGTCATCGGGGGGAAATTCGTCGTAGGGGTGACTGTTCCAGGTGTGGAAACCATGCTGGGACCACAAGTTGCAGATACAGACTGCTGCGGGGCGTATCCCGTCGTGGTAGGGTAGACTGTCGACATTGCTCGGACTCCGGGGACCAATGGTGGCAAAGAGAGAGGAGAGGCCTGGGCCGGCGCGTAAACTGACTGAGCAAAAGGTTGAGTGGTGCCAATAGCAGAAGTTTGAGAAGTGTTGAGCGTGAGGTTTGGCACCGCAAGTCGGCCCTGCTCGGCTCCCGTAGGCATCGTGGATGCCGGTACCATGTTGGTCATGCGGGGCAGGCCATGTGTCTGCTGCTGCTGCTGCTGCTGAGGATACTGCGGTAGCGGCTGAGATGGACGTGGAGCTTGAGGAGGGAGCTGATGCTGTTGCTGCTCAGGAATGATGTGGTGCATGCGCTTGGCTGGTGGCTCTGTCGGGTCATCTTCGGGAAAACTGCGCTTCCTCGACAAGTGGTGTTCTGGCTTCAGGGCCAACGGCGAGATGGCATTGTTGGGGGCCGGGCACGGTGATGGCCAGCTGGTTGCCCTGTTGGCGCCTGGGAAAGGACCAAAGCTAGGCGACTGTTTGCTCGGCGCTTGCTGAGAAGAATAGGTGTGGTGAGAGTCCAGGGGAGATGGCAGCGGAGATCCGCCAAAGCTGCGCTCAAAGCTCCGCTGAGTCGGCGACGGAATAAGCAGTGGTGATGGTGAGGGAGATGGTGACCGCCGTGCCAATTCCATGTACTCTCGCACACTGGAGAGCTTCTCCAGCCACTCATGCCACTCCTTGGCCGACGCCAACAAATTGTACCGCACATTGCTCAGAAACTCGACCTCCATCAAGTGAATATCGCCCACGCCCAAACCTGTCACATCGGCCCATGTCTTATTTGTGTACGTGTTATCGTCCAAGAATTTGTTTCCAAGCATCATTGCCACCGTGAGTAGTCTGTACTCACTGCCAAGAAGTCCGCGGAGGCTCGACATCCTCTTTTTCAGCCTGTAAATGTACAACAGGGCGAGAAGCACCACATTCCGCGCTATCTGTGTCGTTGAAACAACCTGCGAGGCCCAATTCTTGAAGGCGGCCGGAGCAATGGCGTTGGCTGCCAGCCGAGGAATCGACGTGTTTGGCGGAAGGCTCCGTACCTTCTCGGCCATGTCGATGTTGTGTGCCGACTCGAACCAGAAGAATGATGTCACCTCGGCCATAAAATGAGCCAAATTTCCACCCTTTGGGCCGATGCATTCTGGGATCTCCATGCTGTGGAAAACCAAGCTCTGGTCTGTGAAGGGTGTCGAGTATCGTGTCGGTTGTCTCGTGTTCGGCTGCCGTTGCGGGGCTGGTTGTTGCACTGCTACGGCGGTAGAAGAGGGGTGGGAGTGTGACGGAACGGTCGAGGGAACATGCGGTCTGGGTTGTCTTGCTATTGGTACTTGAACCTGAGCCTGAGGCTGTGCTTGAGCGTAGCTGTTTGGTGGTGGTTGTGGTGGTTGAGGGGCACATAGCGACGACGGGTGGAAGACCTGCTCGTTTGGTGGTGGTCGTTCGTTTAGGGCTGGCCTGTAACGATCGGTTTGTGGTAATGATGATGTGTACGCTGGGTGGTGGTGGTGCATGTGATGGTGTGTTTTGGAGGGTGCCAGGTGAGGCATCTCGTAGGTAGTTGACCCCATGTTCTCGCGGTCGTCGGCTGGCGGCGTTTGGAGACCACTGGGAACAGGGTGAAGATTCCGCCGTCTGGGGCCGCCGCAGAGGTAATGATCGGCGGACCTGGAGATGGAGGAGGGGAGGTGGTGAATTGAAGGTGCGCTCGCAATCGACTTCATGGGCGGGATGTTTCCAGGTCGAGTATTGTGTTGAGTTGCGGCGGATGTTGGCGAATCAACCGAGCCTGCCTGTTGTATTATCCGTGGCTGCTCAGTTCCTTCCTCTCAGACCCATGACCAGATAAGCAATTGTAAGGTTGTATATAATTGACTCTGACAATGAGGCTTGCGGAGAAACAGGAAATCGTAATCGAAACCGATCGAGGAAGGTGGGCTGTAGGTGAGAAGATTCAGAAGGTTCAGGGCGGCAAGCTTCCCCCTTTGTTACGATACACCTTGTTGTGGAAGGCAGACTCAGCAGGAAGCTTCCAAGTCGGGTCCGGTCCAGTACAATCCAGTCCAGTCCAGTCTCCCCTTCTTCAACTTTGTTTCTTTGTATGGCTGGTGGTGGTTGTGAGATTCAGAACCAAAAAGGTTATTGTCGGTACCTATCGTGGAGGGCCGGGGGAAGATGACGATGATAACGACGCCGCCTTCCAGTGTTTTGTAAATGAAGAAGAGAAAATAAAAAGAGGAGAAGGTTCCTCGTGTGCACTAGACACATCCATATCTTTGACCATCCATGTGAGGAAGTTGCGTAAGTCGGTAGCTCGCTGCGTTGCTCTGCTGCGTACTTGGTATTAGTTCCTGGTCGCCGCAAATGCTGCTAATTTACTTTGTCCCTGGTCGACGTCGTTGTCTGGTGCCGTGCAAGGGGGCGCTGTGCCGCCGCGGTCGTCCTGTGCTGCTGCAAGCCTGCGAGCTGCTTGGCCGGTTGCGTTGCGAGACTGGAGACCAAAAAAAGGTACCAAGGTACCTTCCATTTCATCAGTGTGTATCCACATGCTTCCAGCCTGAGCCAATCCGCACCGCCGATTCCTCGCTTCCCACTTACTCCGTACCTGGGCTGGGGACCCGTCCCTGTGGACCCCGTAGTTGGTTTAGCGTGCTTTCCTTTTATCTCGGTCTTCTGGGAGCTTCTGTTGGGTGGTTTTTCGATGCAGGCCATCACTGGCCCTCTTTTCTTCATTGGATTGGCATCACTTGGCAAAATTGAAGAAGGTCCGTCATCAAAAAAAAAGAAGAAGTGAAGAAACAATTGCCCCACTAGAACGTTCTCAACAACAAGGCATCTGATCTGGCCTCTTGTGTGTTTCCTTATCGTGTTAGTGTTGTTTTGTTGAATGACCATGAAGAACACGGGCCAGGACAGCACAGCCGATTTTACTCTTTTCGCCCTGGATGCATGTCCCGTTGATTGATGATTTCGGGGCCCGCCCTTATTCTTTCCAATCCAGCACTGTCCCAGCCCGCCCAGCCAGCCCAGCCAGATTCCCACCCCATTTCTGTTTCCCCGCCGCAGACGCTTTGTCCTCCCCACCACTGGAGACACCCTCATCCGCTAGCATAAAAAAGGGCACCGACCGACAGTTGACCACTTCTTTTTTCTGTTCGCGGGAGTCTCACGGGAGGCAGCCCCTGTGGTTGTTGTCCGTCCCAGCGGCAAACCATCAAATTACCAGTTCCGGTAGGCACAGTACTTGCAACCTTGTTGAGTCAATCCCTTCCTCTTTCTTGTTTCCATCCTGCCGAGAGATGTAAATTGTTTCTGATGAACCACCTTTGAGTTTTTTTTATTTATTTCCATCTGCAATTGCCTTCCCTCCTCCACAAGCCCTACCCCTGTGTGTGTTCTGTCTGTCTGTCTATCTGCCTGTCTGTCTTTCGGTACGACTACGACATGCCAACAGAAACGATCAGCGGAGGGTGACTGTAGATGGGAAGGAGGTGGTGGGTGACCACCTGGACAAGGAGCAACCTGAAAGCAGAAGAGATGTCCGAGTAAGAAACACAGCACAAACAGGGGTTCTCAAAGGTCCAACCAGAAGAGGCCATTTTTTCTTTTCTTGATTTTTTTTTTCTTGAGTCGCTCTTTTTTTTTTTTCGTGAATGACATGAAAAGAAAAGAAAAATGGAGCCCGATTGCATTGGATTTTAGAAATGGTTTTGGCTTGGTGCAACTGTCCTGTTGCCCGACCGAAAAGGCAGTGAATTCCACGATACATGGTGTTGATGTGAGTGGCTACCTGTCTGAGGCGGTGGTATGTCGCGTCGGTAAAAAAAAAAAAAAAAAAAAAAGAGTGTATACGGTGTGTGTGCTTTTAGTGCTGCTGTCACAACACGAGCTCATGTCATTAAAAAAAAAAAAAAAGATCCATTATGATGATCCATCAATCCAATCTGGGTTTCGGGCTTGGCCCATCCCTCCGTCCTTTCGGTTGCGTGTTGATGATGCTCGTTTCTCCGTCCGTCTCTTCTTCATTTTCATTTCAACCCTGGAAAAAGGAAGAAAAGGAAGGGAAGGGGCAAAACAGGAGCCCGCAAGCGTCTCACGGTCTCACTGGCTTTGCCCTCAGCACCAGGTCACTGCGCCCTGATGCGGAAGGCAGGGAGTCGTGAGGAAATGGGGTTCCTTGTAAAAGTTAAATCGACATGTATGGATTATTGGATCATTGGATCATTTGGATTGGGATGGTGCATGGCTGCGAAACTATGTTTGGCCTGGTCAAGGCTTGGGCTGGGGGGGGGGTTTCCCTTTTTGGTGGGGGCGCATCGTTGCTGCTGGAAGTGTGGTGCGTGTGCTCAGTGGCTTCAGTGGCTTCTTTCCATTGCTTGGTTTTATGGGCCGAAGGATCCCCGGATCCGTTTTACGACAGGAATGGAAATCATGCCGCACACAGTGCGCCTTGTCTGTCTGGTGTTTCTTTCTTCCTTTTCCTTCGCACGCTTCGGAATCGGAACCCAAAACCATTTGCCCCCCTTATTTTTAATAATAGGCCGAGGAAGGGTTGCAGCCTGTCTTCATTCACCTGCATAATGAGGCCTGCAAGAAACACCACAGCGTTTGATAAATGCTTCTATAAATTCTGCAACATAACTCGAACCAACTTTCGGCCTCCGTCTACAAGGGAATGAATGACTGTTATTGTTATAATTATCGATAGCAGTCTAGCCCCTGTCGGCCCTCCTCTCGGCAGGACACCGGCATCACTCATCACTGACTCTCACTCCACACAGCCGACGGCTCTTGTGTGTGTGTGTGTGTGTGTGCAGTATCAGACAAGGCAGGTCCAGGGGGTGCGGGCACAGGCACGGAGTCAACGGAGAACGGAAACAGAAAGGCTGGTGGGACAGTGCGGGGGGAAAGCTGCATCTTACACCCTCTCTCCTGGCAATTGTCATCAAAGTGCGTAGTGGTCCAATGAGACACAAGATATACCCTTCGCTGTGATGGAAAAAGGCAAGATCAAAAGAAACGAAAGTAAAAAGCCACCGAGAATGCGGCAGCGCCTTGTTACTCCGCGAGACCTGTGATATCACTGCTTTTCTTGGTACTGACTCGCCATGTTGAAATGTCTGAACCGGCATAATGACAATGTGATGATGATGCTGTCAACTCTTCTTTTTTATTCCTGTCTCATCGCATTTTATTGAACACTAGACCGACATATGAGGAGCGCCTCACCATGTCTGTGGCTGGAACCTGACTGTTTGAAGCACAGCTGAGCAGGCTGGCTGCTGAGGGCGTGGACTTATCAAATTAATATGACCCGGGGTTGGGGTAATGGAAACAATTAGCCCCAGAGGTACCTCACGTTTTCCCCCCACTGTCCAAGTCGCTTCAATGTTCCCTTCTCCTATCTTTCCAATATCCCTCCTTCATTTATTATTATCGTCCAGAGTCGTCTAGTGCACCGACGGGTGTTTGCAAGTTTGTTGGGGACGCGCCCCCTGTGTCTTACCTTGGACATCGGACCTTGGGCTCACGTTTTGTCAATTGTCATGTCATTTGCAAGGGGGGTATCACCATCACTCTCATCGCAAGTCCTTGATAATGGCGGGGTTGCAGAGGCACTGCGATCCTACGAATCTGCAAGTACACGGATTACGAAGGAGCAGCCTGCAACGACCGAAGAGAGCAGGTACTGTAGGCAAAGGACATAAGCCCAGTGGCGTACGTATATTGGGTTTGTCTCGAAAAATGCTTTTTCCAGTTTTGCCGATTGGTCTTGTTCCTTTTTTTCTTTTTGATCAGGCGATGGACCCATTATTCTTTTTTTTGCTTTACCTCCGTCTCTTTTTTTTTCCCTCACGAGGCGTTAATTCCACAGCTTTGGCCCGCATCACTTCCTTGTCAAGCTGCCACTGCATCATCATCACCTCCTTCCCGCTTGATCAAGAATGGTGGCAAATGGGGGCTGTCGGTGTGTAGTAGCCTCCATTCTTGTCTTTGATGATCCACCATAATGCGGAACAGGAGGGGGGGGCCTTTTTGGCGGTCTTCGGTGTCTTGATTGCACCTCAACCCCGCTCTCGCCCAAGAAAAAAAATGGTTTCAATAATCCTAGTTTTGCGGTGTGAGTGGGTGGGTGGGCAGTAACATGGTCTGGGGTCTGGGACGGAGAGACGGCTGATAAAAAACAAAAAAAAAAAAGGCGCCCACACCAAACGGATTCCTCGCCAAAGAGTGTGGTATTGTGGCTTTCAACGAATGAACGGAAGCGCCGAGATGGCTCAACGCATCCGGCGACTCTCCGGAGCCCCTCCGGCATCAAGACCGCGGATGTGCCGGGCCCCGTAGAGGATGCCGAATGCTCCGTGTCATTTTTCCCACTATCAAAGACGGTGGGTCCTTAACTTAGGAGATACGATTCCCATGGCGCCATTAAAAGCATTATCATTTAGACGGAAGTCATTGAATGGGTTGTTGTCTCATGGTCAGATATTGATCCAGAAGATTGCAACCAATATCATTACTGCATTCACCATGGGGTGTGAAGGCTGATAACGGGAGCCCGATGAAGCACAGTGTGTGGTGCAGAAAGGGATGTTTCTGCTGGCAAATGGGTTGAGCCTGATCCCGTCCAAGCAGGCCATCCCGTCGTCAGGGAAGTCTGTCTTTGTTGGTGTGAGGGGCACGAAGAGGGTCGCACCAGGGATGCGCCTTTTTTACTCAGCAGAGCATGCCCAAGAACTCCAAAAAGATGGGCCCGGGTTCCCGACTGGAGTGTCTCTTCCAACCTCCCGTGCTCCCCTCTTCACGATTGCTGTTTCGGGACAGGGTCCATTGCAGTGCCCAGTTACAAGCTTCCCGTCCCAGGGTGTGCGCGCGGCCAACAAAGAAGGGACCTTTTGACAAAAAGTCGGAGCTGATGGTCATGTTGCTGATGATGGTGCTGATATCGCCTGTGGGATTTCCTGCATCGAAAAGCAACGCTGGACGTGGGTTGTAATTGGACCACATCCACTCCCCCCCCCCACCCCTTTTTTTTATGTCCATGTCCACGACAACCTCAACGACTCGACTCGTGGCAATCTGGGTGCGGCAATATCAGATTGAAAAGCCGAGCAAGGCTGGAGCTTGTTGGGCTGGCCAAACACGGCACTTTGTGTTTGACTGTTTATCGGGCTTTCTGCGGATCGCTGCATTTCTCGTCTGGATTTTGTGAGGTTGTAACGGAGCGAGACACTGTGCGCCGTGACCAAGGCAGCCAACGCCAAACAGACCAACAGGCAGCCAAAACACCATCGGCCGCAAATCGTTGACTTGTTCAATTTGTTGGTTTTGATGGTGCCACGCCCGGTCCGCCCAAAGTTACAAGACTCACAGTGAAAGAAAAGAGAGCCACAGACGTGCATGACTGCATCAGTGCATCAGTGCATTTTCTGCATTTGCCTCGTCGTCGCAGCGCATCACCGCCGACCATAGTCGCTTTTCGGTACCACCCATCTCAGCCCACATTCCGCATCGTCCAGCTGTTTGACGGTCTCGTCTCCCGAAGGTCCTGGAAACCAGTTTGGGTCAGGCTCCACAAATCAAGTCGCTCTCTGTTACAACTGCTGCCCTTCCCTTCCGGAGCATCGCATTCATATCGTGATCAATTTTGTGATTGTTTGTTCGTTTCCAAGACGGAGCCCGTCCCGTCAATTTTGATATCGGCACATTGACAGCATGCAGGTGGTGAAAATGGTGGTGGTGGTGGTGGTTGTGACTGGTGGAGAAGGTTGACTGCACGTGAGAGACAGAGAAGGGTCGGTGTCAAGGACACGGAGAGTCCCATTGCTCTGCTGAGATGAGCAATTTTTGTTGGCCATTTTGGTTCATTCCCATCCATCTCATGCAGACTCATGGCTGACAATTTGATCGAGTCGGGGACTCGGGGAGATATCACCCCTCAATTTGACGAATTAAAAGTGCAACTTGAAAACCTTGTTCCTGTTGCTCCTGCCATTCTGCTCGAGTTCCAATGCTTGGAGTGGGTCCCTTTTCAGCCAGTGGGCAGCTGCCGCCACCGATGATGAAACTATTTCCGAAGTGTGCCTTCCACTGGAGATCATGAGATTAGCAACCGTGACAATCTGGAATCATGGATCACAAGCAAGGCGTGCTATCAAAAAGTTCCAGGTTGCCCAGGCTGGCCCAGTTTGCATTCTCCGGACCGACGGGCAGCAATGGGCCACAATTCGACGTAATCTAGTGGTGACGAAGGATCGGTCTGAGAATGGTGGCCCGCGCACCTCGCACCTCACGCACCTTCCAGAGTATACTATTTGTGACGCACGCAGCAACGATGACATGCTGCACATGCACAAGCTTTGAGTGGTTGATGTGAGTGAGAAATGGGCCAATCTCCGCCCGTCTTGCCTTGCCCACCACTCGACTGGCTATTCCGACTTTCAACTTTCCCAAACCAACTTTCACCGCCCTCAACAACTTTGAGCAAGACAGAAAAGAATCACACAGTGCAGATTCCGTGACTCTGTGGGATAGTGTCGGGTATAGGAACCTGTGGGACGCCAAAAATCAATTAACGCGTACGCGAAAATGGCTGTTCCCCGCCTCGACCGCGGCGGAGATCCCGGCCGCTCCAAGTTGATTCGTTTCAAGGGCCACCACAGCTTGAACAAAGCCACCAACACAAAGATGATTGATGACCCCTCGGCAAACCTTTGTATCTCGGTAGCCATGGAAGATGGGGGTTTACGGGCTTTGTGCTCAGAGACTGACGATCAAAGGCAAAAGGCGCAGCTGAAAACGCCTCTCTTCCAAGTGCTGAGGTGATGCCCGGGTTGATCCCTCACCATCCATCCATGGATGGCCGCCGAGAGCAGAACAGAACAGGATCGGAATCCCTCTCTTCAGGTTCATGGAATTGTCATCCCGTGCCTCCAACAAAATATGCGGCCATTATTGTCTCTTTCTCTCTCCCCCTTTTTTTTTTTTTTTTATTTCTTTACCTTGCCGCCACCAAATAGCAAGAAAGCGCCCCCATTCTCCCGTCCCTCCGGTTGGTGGCCGAGCCGCGGTCCCTGCCGTCAGCAAACTGAGCACACCGTGGACACGAAACCAACTCCGGCTTGTCAAATTCCCGTTTGCGCCGAAACTGATGATCATGACTCTATTCACTGAGCGCCCAATTCCAGCCCTGGCAGCCCAAATTGGTTTCACTTACCAACGCACAATGACCCTGTCCATTCATCCACCCGTTCCCATGCTCGGCGTTACTTTCATCCCTTTATTGTCGGTGAGAGCCTGATTGGCATGTTTATTGTAATAGTGAGAGCACCGTCAAGCCGCATCTGTCTCAAAGCGTATCTGGACAAGGGAGAGCGAGTCCAAGTGTTGCATTGCTCAGGTGTTGGTTTCTCGTGTTCGCGGGAAATGTTCCGAGTTCTTCGGGCCGCATGTCGTATCATTAACCTAACCTTTGGACGATCGAGACAAAAGCCGCGCAGCCTCCGAGATCTCGCAGTGATAAATAAATGATAGGGAGCGTCGGGAAACAACAAGGCAGGGGCTGCGATGCCTTTTGAAGCGCGGGAGCGGGTCCACACCCACCACCAAGAACAGGGGGGGGGGGGGGGGGGGGGGGGGGGGGGGGGGGGGGGGGGGGGGGGGGGGGGGGGGGGGGGCCGGGGGGCG